>JARPRG010000294.1:1671553-1693961 GCA_031001745.1 Hartigia nigra
GAGAGAAAGAGAGAAAGAAGAGAATGTCAGTTCGATAGGAAGAGACAAGCTATTATTGGGCCCGTTTGAAATTACGTATCTCGTTCTCCCTTCTACTACTAAGATTCCCTAGATTTGATGGTGGTGGAGCCCGAGGGTTCAAATGGGTTTGAAATTCTACTAGGGAGAACTCTTGGTATTACGGAAGAGACGCTCGCTTTACTTCCAACCCCTAATTTTAGTCGACGTCGCTCTCATCCTTGTATACGTGTATCGCAGTAGCGCCTCTATAATTTCATGGGGCGCCGAGGGTGCTTTTCGTGCAGTATGACGCTTCCAAGTATTTCGAATAGCGAATAATACATTAGACGAAATATAATGACGAAAATAAATACAAAGATGATACGGAATACAAGATACAAACAGTTAGGAACAATAATAAAAATTTGTTTTTCTTCAAAACTGTATTAAAAAAAAAAAGGCTTCAAATGTTTACTCTCTTTGGACAGTGTATACAAAATATATTACGTCATATTTAATGAGAATCTATTATAACGCGTGGACGTAGTTTCAAAACTAATTCCTAGTTACTTAATACTTATTGTTAGGGTAAATTAGAAACCCCGTTACACCGAAAATGTGTGGTTCGATACGAAACAATGGAGTCCTGCTGTGCCAGCAGGGAGAATTTCCCTGAGTACGTACTAGTTCCCACCCGACATCCCTTACGATTTGTATGCGACCCTCTCTCTCTCTCTCTCTCTATATATATATATATATATATCTTACTCCGTTACTCTCTTTTGCTCTTGCCTCATTAGTTCTCTTCTTCAAATAAGAGTTTTCAGATACAACTACGCGCATTCTAGTCGTTTAAATAGAATCCATTCGACCTTATACCGGGTGCCAGTGGTTACCGACAAAATCCGGCTAATTTTACATCCATTTAATGCAAAACTATTGATCGCTGATATATAAATAGGACTAGATACATAGTAGCAGAGACTCGAAAGCCCAATATCGATTTCCTGAGTGCTTCCAGGAGATTCGTCGGATCGTCATCTAATTACGAAAGACAGTACCGAGAGTAGTTGAGAGACCTGAAGAATTTCAGTAATAAGATGCAGAATTAAGAAAATAAGACACGCAGTCTAGTTACGTGTCACGTATCCCCGTGACTAACTCACTGAACATCCGTGAGTCACGAAAGGAAGATTCTCCCCGGTTACAAGAGCCAAAGAATAGGCATCGTTAAAGCCAATATGGCGGCAAAGGGTCAAGCAGGCTTTAAAGGCGTACTTAACCTCCAAATGGTGTAGCGAGTCCTATTATTTTTCTGCGTGTCTCGTAGACCGAAAACTAAAGAAGAAACGCGGAAGCTAATACGAGGAATGCAGCACGAAAAAAAAAGCTCTCGAGAGTTTACGAGGTCAGTAGACAAAATGGCGGAGGTATAGTAGTAACACGTAACGCTTTTGACTATCCAATTAAAATAACGAAATCCTTATTCACCAGTTCATCCATCCATCCATTAATTTAGTTGGTGCACCAAGAGAATCCATTTCGTCGAAACTTAAAGCATATACTATTATTTAACTGCACTTGAGAAATAGTCGAGCTTGTACCTATCTCTACGGATATTCTTGACATATTGGCGCAAGATTTATTGTGTAGTAATCGAGCGGAAATGTCGATTTCACAGGTTACAACGGAAGACACTCGAGTCTCGTCCATTACGCGTAAGGATTTCACGTTGAAGGTTGTCCGCTTCTCGACGGCCATTATACATTCAGATGGTTTCTCTATTCAGCTGCGACGCCACCATGGACTAGCTCGTCGTCCTCCTCTATTCTTCCCCGTTCGTTCAGTCCTCCGGCTGACTTCACTGTTGACAGTCACGCTAGCCAACTTCACTTTACTTCTTTCCAGCATCCGTTTCCTAGTACGTACTTACTATTCGGCTTCCAATCATCTCGTATTCCTCGCTCGTGCCATGAGCGTTTCCTTCGAGCAATGACAATCTCTTATGGCTATTGGCTTTGCATTACGTGATTCTTTCGAAGACACTACGCACAACGAGTCAGTTGTGTTAGCGTCGAATGAATCGAGTTCCTGTCGATTGTCACTGCGTTTACGTGATTATGGACACACGTATAGATATATCCGTATACTTTTATGACGATCGTGCTTCGTTCCAATAAAATATTTCGAGAACCGTCAGAGGTTCTTCTTGGAAGTCAAAGTATAGAAAAGTATGAAAGCGTTTTTTTTTTACGAATTTTTTTTACCGTTTCTCTGCGTCGTATTGTTATTGCGTCACGAAAATAATTCGTTAGACTTAATATAGGGATTGTTCACTGTTC
Source organism: Hartigia nigra (assembly GCA_031001745.1). NCBI lineage: Eukaryota > Metazoa > Arthropoda > Insecta > Hymenoptera > Cephidae > Hartigia > Hartigia nigra. The sequence goes on from JARPRG010000294.1 coordinate 1,673,896, forward strand.
CAAGGCAAAGAGCCGACAAAGCTTTGACGCGATCGAATCGAATAAAAAAATGTTTCGCGGCAAGCCGTACCGGATACAGGAAACGTGGCGTTATAGGATTTTTTAATTACATTTTTTTGGTAGCTCTGAATGCTGTATATTGCCTTAGTCTGCTGGAATATCGCTTACGTGGTTCTTTATCTTTTGTATATATTTCATTATACTTATTTGCATTCTTTCCCTTGTGATTCTCTCTTTCTCTTTCTCCTAGCATCGCTCGTAGTTCCCATTGTTTTTCCACGGTTACTGCTTGCGAGTGACGAGTGGACTCTACGATCTCGCAGTGCTAGAGCCTGATTGATGACAGTTCCCGACGAAAATAGAGTCACGGCTTCTCCTCTCTCCCTGATGACTACTCAAGAGTTAATTGAGATGACAATTCCTAGCCAGGATAACACCTAGTCTCGAAGGAGCTATCAGATTGTTTTCGGGTTTCTAGAGCACTCGGACGTTTTAAGGGGGCAGTAACCTTTCAGCCCTGCGTCATGGGATACGTGTCCCGCTCGATATCTGGAAAATGCTCTTAGGTCGCGCTCAAGACTTAACATCAAGCTATCACTAAGCAATATCCATGGACGATAAATTACGGTTTTCGGAATAATATTTAAATGGCGGCAAAAACATGTTTCAAACTTTCAAGTCTTCGTCCCTGATTGTCTAATTTTCAAAGTAAAATGTACTGTTTAGTATTACCAGCTTTTATTCGCTGATATCAACGTCCTGATTGATGAAGTTTTACGTTAGATTATTCCTACGCCAATGTTTCTTCTTGAGGGCTCCACGTTGTCGCGACTCGCAAGTCGCGAGAGCACAAGGGAAAAAGGAGTGTACTTCACGGGCGACCAAACTATTGATAGCAACACCAACACGGCTCTTTGAAAAATGTCTTTCTCAGTTGAGGTTCTCGTGCAACACGCACTCTTGGGCCTAGGAGAGTCTGCACACGCACATAAATATGTATATTCTTCAAAAGCCTCTCTTCATACGAATACGTAGCGTGGTTACATTTTTTCCTCCACTTTGTCCTTTCAGTAGAACAACTTGACACTAAAGGGAGGAAGTTAGAGGGAACTTTCTATGGTCTGATATGAATTCTTATTTTTTTTTTTGTATACAGTCTGATGCTTGCTAATAGGGGAGGACCTGGAGGATTAATTTATTGGTACTCGATTGGCAAATTATAATTCTGACATTACAGTCGAACATTACTGTGAGACGACAGACTGTTTTGGTTTTTGAAGAAAAATGCTGCGGTCCATTCGTCTTTCTCTAATTACTTGAGGCTCACGAACGAGGGTGATACTCACTGACGACAACCTGGGGCACCCCGACGGTCCTGCTTATTGGACGTTAACGATGACGTGAGAGCTTTATTACGGCAGGCCTGCCAACTTCGAAGGGACCTATCGTCTCGCATCGATCCTGACCCTCAAGAATTTCTGAACTCCGTATATTCCAGGGAAATCATATTTTTCACAGGATTTCAAAAACACTCGTCCAAGTCTCAAGAACGTTTGTTTATGATAAACTGTATTTGATAAGGATCGACATAGTTTTCGACAGTTCGACGGCTCCGCCAGAAACTTCTTATCGGAAAGTAGTATTTCTCTAAAGAAAAAGGAATTTCGAATTCTTGTCTGATTGCTCCTTTTTTCGACCTCGCGCTGGTCGACTTTCAAGCTTGAAGCGTGTCCTAGTTTCTCGTCTCCTTGATTTTATCCAATTTTACGTGAATTACATGAAGGAAGTCAACGAAAAACAGGGACGCTTCGTAACGTGACTGTTGAAAATAATCTTAACGTGTATTTATAAAGTGGCCGCAGCTGCAACCTGCGGCTAAGATAAGATAACCGTTGTGAAATCCTGTTTGAAGAATTTCCTTCAGGACTCTAGAGGATAATCGTTGTTTAGAGCCCTAGGACGATCCTTGCCACATGGTAGAAAGAAGGGTGACTAGCGTCACTTCAAAACGAGGTCCCTAGAAGTAAACAACACTTCCAAAGATACTTTCAACGAGACTCTCGATAGTCTTCAGGAACTCTCTAAGAAGCATAAAAAATAGTGTAAAAGTGAGAAAACTAGAAAAAAAGGAAAACTCCTTACGGAATAGCACTTAACCCAAGAGAATTCTCGCAACTTGCCAGTCATCTTCAAAAGTCTCGTCCATTTCTGTATCGAAGGGCGCAAAAGTAAATATGTAAAGGAGTAAATGAGAAGCATCGAGTAAGGAAGTAACAATGAAAAGAGCATGGCCACGTGCTGGCCAGATGTCAGTGCAGTCCGCCTTATTTTGTTTATTCCTGAGAAGAAGAGAGGTCCATGAATATTTCATCGAGCACTCGGTACATACCGAGTACACAGAGTTGCAATGGACTTTCCGGAACGTGCTCTTTCGCAAAACTTTTTAGCCCACAGAGTATAGAGTTGGAAATAAGCAAGCAAACGTATCCGGGTATAACCCCGTATCTACCCTTACTCTGCGTATATTATCTTACGTTAATGGCACCTCAGCATAGGCGCAGACCATAACAATAGAACTGGCCGTGCGCAACATGTGTTGCCGTCGCTGGCTTCCTTGCTGGGTCCGCTCGAGAGTCATACACAAATGCAAGAGAGCCAGAGAAATAAATGTGAAATGGTGAATGAGTAAGACTGGGACTCGAGCGACTCGAAAGGGGCCAGCTGTGTGGGACTTCTTTACAACGCCTCTTGGCTTTCGTTACAGGCTTATCTATTGTTCATAAAATTATTGCGATACTTACGCCAATGAAATATTTATTGCTGCTCGAGCACAGCCTCTCTTGCTTATTTATACAAATATAAAAAGCAAGTACGCATATTTCGTCTTTTTAATATACTTCTATAAATTACATTCTAAAATGCTCCTTAAGCTCGCTACGAGCTCTTTTTACTTTACGTAATATAATATTTCTACAGCCCAAACCCGCACTGTACTAATTACAAGATTTTCTCACAGATCGAGCATCTCATCTGTATATCAAACGCTAACGGAGATGTGGCATCTAACGAGAATGACAATCCTCTCCCTTCTTGTAGTCTTTGTTAAGGATCCGGTCCCTTCTTAACGTCTTATTAAAGTAAAACATCTATGATTACTTAGCCGTAGCTAATACTCGAGTATTCAGTCAGTAACGGAATGTATTATGCGCTCTTTAATACCTGCTATGATCTACCGTAACCATTGTAACGGACTATTCCGTTCTACTAGATCAGAATCGATAACGTGTTGGACTTTACATTTGTCATTTGTCAAATTCACTAATGTACTTTTCCAACGATATTTTATTAACGTAAATACTGGCCACTCGGAATTTCAAGATCATTTTCGTACTACGCTCGGGCCGTACTGCCAACTATGTTACGTATTATTCCACAAGGCAGAGGACTCTCGATAATTCAACGGAATAGGGTGAAAAAAATCAATAGTACATCCACCCCTGCGTAAGGCCCTAAGTTCATATACGGAAGAGCCTTTTACGTGAATAGTGTATAGGAAACAGTAGGATCGTCTAATGTATAGATAACGCGTGTAATACACGTCTTATGACGCACGTTTATATATGACTGATATAATTTTATCATCGATTGGATGGAACGATGTAGTGTGATTAGCCATCTATAATACTCTAGGTTATTAAAATTGATAAGACCTCTATATTTTTTTACTAGCGGAAACGTGTTTATACGGCATAGCGAATAACATGGCAAAATGTATGACGGCTCAAATACTTTTCTTCTAGCTTTTGCTTTTACAGAGAACCACTGACAGAAGACGATACTTTCTTATGACTATTTAAATTTAGTCAATTTAGTTTATTTGTATTAATATCAACGACGTACACTTTTTTTTGTCCCGACGTCACATTGGTTTTCCTTAAAGTTTCCTTGTCGCGAGGAAATTAAAAATTCATTAAAGAAGAACTATGACTGTTTGCTCAGTCATATTGCGAATGGAAATGACGTAAATTACGGAAAGCAAATGATAACGTAAGACACATCCTGCCTCTTTTTTGATAAGCGCATTCGTCGGTATCGCCAAAAGTTAAAAATCTACGGAAACATTTTTTTTTTGTTTTCTTTTAATCTTCGTCCTTCGCTGCTTCAGTCGACGGGACTTGCAGTTCTATGATTTCTGTCTTTTCAACGCGAGTGAAAGTTTCGCGAATGCAATGCCGACGCGTTCACTGATACGAAAATATATATATATATATTATCAAATAGCTCGAGCGTCCATATCAAACTATTAAAGAAGAAAGTACCGATTAAATTGTTTTATGAAATTATGTCGAATGACCTTATTGATCTCTGCCTTTCAGTCTCACATCACAATGCACAGCAGCCTCATCAAACTAAAATGGCTTCTACGTACATTATGCGCCTGGAAATTGTCAATACTAATCCAGTACCAAGAGTATTATTTGATATTAATTCTAGGATGATAAGATGGCGTCACAGGCGACAACCAGCAATATTTTAACTACTCGTAGTAAAGTTTTGCCTTACCGTTCTAGAAATAAAATACTACTCGTAACGTATACTAGATCTTATCGCGGTTTTCATAAATATGCTGGCTTTCTTTGCTTCCTTGTGCAGTATTTCGTATTCGTGAAAAACTACGAGGATGCTTTTATAAGCGTAATGATAAATTTGTTAAGAGAAACAAGATATAGCGAATAATATGAATATGAAAAGTGATTTTTATCTATTAAGATAAAACAACATTTTCATAGTCATTCGTCCCAGGTATTTTGTATGTTAAGACTCTATTCGTGACCGGATGTATAAAACACTGATTTATCACACCGGTTTGGCAAGGCTCCCGTTATCAAGTATTAAGCCTGTTTGATTTTCGTATCTGCCATGAATTCCGACTATAATTTATATATATTTATATATTTTATGTATACATAGTTGAGAAAATTATACTTATTTTTTATTTTGCTAACTGTCACGAAAACACGATCAAATCGTAAACATTGATTTGTCAAAGGACCGAATGTCTGATGACGAAGTAAAAGAATAAAAGACGAAGAAAAAAAATTAATATTTTATAATTTAACAAGATTAATGAGTTCTTACGGTTACGCCCATTTCCGTCTAATGTCACGACGAATGCTTTGAAATGAATTAATGCTGTCGATAGGAGGTAATACGTTTGCTAACTTTTTAACGTATTACTCATTGACAAGAGAAAATCAACAAACAGGTAAATAGACGTGATTTAGGCGATACGACTTTCCGAATTAGTCAATGATTATTAATCGCGATAAGATAAAAATATCTGGCTTAATATTGCTAATATATAGCCCGAATAGTTGTGGCGACAGCGCAGCTTTGTTTATCATGGACAAACTCGATTACTCCTCTTCTCACGAATCGCCTGCCATCCTGGACATCGATTCCAAGCTGACCTGCCCTTTGTTTTTGGTTATCCTTCCTGTCACCGAACATCGTCCCTCTATCAATTATTCTTCTAATAATTTAATACAAATTCTGCAAAACGGACGATAGGCTAAAGTTCGAAGCAGTAGAGAAAAATAATCGCAATGGTACTTAATGTCAATACGGAATAATAAGACATAAAAGAGTTAACGAAATTCATTCGTACGAAGTAGTAGTAGTAGTAGTATTAGCAGTAGCTAATAGAATTTGTTTGTTTATTAATTACAAGTGGGCAATTAACATTAAATGAAAAATGCGACAGGCGCAGATCGAGCATCGTTCACACAACATAAAACCTAGAGTGTAGAAACTCGTCTGACAGAAGACGAGCTATACTATAAAAATTTAATTCTTATTACCTGTCCAGTCGATTCGTTCTCTTGATTCTTCATGTAATCCGCGCACGGTTCGTATTTATTAATTAAGCACGTAACACATTTAAACACACAATTAATCACATGGGTCGTCTGCAGAGAAAACTAAATGCATCGCGAACGAACTGACAGCTAGCACGAGTTGTTAATTATTGGAGAATCGCTCTTGAAAGCTACTGCTGCTGCTGCTGTTGCTCTTGCTGCTCTTGGTAGTGTTGCTGCTGCTGCTGCTGCTCTTGCGCAGCCGGCCACTGATGCCACCGATACTACCGACTTTTCTCCCTATTGCCCTTTCCAGCGATCCGCCGCCATTTCTACCACCCCTTAGTCTTAGAGCCTCTTTAGTTTATCGCTAGAGCGCGCCACTTTGTATTTCTCTGACATTTTTGCAAATTCACTTACAAAGTGTCATTATAATTCTTAATAATCCTTAGAACAGTTGCAATTGTTACTGCGTTTAGTTTTTGATGAAACCTTATGTTGCGTCGCAATGCTTTTTTTTTCTTCTAGATCTTTCTAATACCATCGTGACTATGTAATCCTTGCTATTTAACAGTCTTAAGCACACGAACTTGGATCGACTGAAGTTCGAACGTAATTTCTGAAGAAAAAAAAGGCTCGTTGGTTACGGAAAGTATATAGTCAGACTTTTACCAGACAATTTAAATAACGCCAGATCTTTTTCGTTGTTTGTCCCGATTATGCTATGAACTTGATAAAGTTACGATGGATTTCTCTTTGATATGCTTTGTATTTCGCATTTCGCTCGCTGGTGTTCTGTAAAAGCATAATCTTAGCTGCTGCATTGTACGCCATCTAAAGCGGCTGTATCTCGTGGAAGTAGACAACCTCACGGAGGTTGGCTGAAGTTTCGCAAAGTGGAATTCACTTCGAAATTCGAGATAATTTTATCAATCACGGTCCTGGGTAATGTAACTTTCCGTATTGGAATTAACTCGTTAATTTCGAAGTAAATTCGATTGTGGCGTGGCTCGGTGCTAGTTGCTGTTTCTTAGAAAAAAATACTGTGCTTGTAGAAATTCGAGATCATGGCGGTACCCACGGCCGGTGTAGGTGAGTATTGCATTTTCACTTTTACTCTGCGTACTCAAAATATTCTTCAACAGCTAGGTGATTTGCGTCCTGTGACAACCTGTCTGAGCTTTTCCACTTTTCGTAATTCTTTCTTTTCGAAAAAAGTGCCTAATTGACAGATCGGTCGTTCAACTCTTAATCCGTCATATTTTTTGCATTATATTTGACCGACAATTAGAAATCTGTTCGATTGTTTTCACGGACGTTTGGTTACTGTCAATGGGTCTTGATTCTTTAATACAAATCAAAGGGAACACCGCGTAGCAAAATCCTACGTATTTCAGTTACGCGTAACACGGGCAAGGTTACTCTGAATTTATGGCGATAGCCTCTTGGATCTACTTCTAAAGTTATAAGTTTATGATAAACTTTTCTTCTCGTATGACTAGTTGTTCCTCGAAACTTTCGTTTACTGGAGGAACTGGAACAAGGTCAAAAGGGTGTTGGCGATGGTACCATTAGCTGGGGCTTAGAAAACGATGACGACATGACCCTTACACATTGGACCGGAATGATTATTGGGCCACCTAGGGTAAGTGCTTTGCATGTTTTTATTTTGTTTTGCAAAATTTTCGTCGTAACTTTCAAGCAGACAGATCGTTCTGGGGGTAAAATTGTATTTTCTTTCAGACACCGTATGAAAATAGGATGTACAGTTTGAAAATCGACTGTGGTCAAAGATATCCAGACGATGCTCCCAATGTAAGATTTTTAAGCAGAATCAATATGAACTGTATCAACAGTACTACTGGAGCGGTAAGCATAATAATTTAAAGCGTTACAGAAAAAAAGGGGGCAGACATTTTTAATAAACATATAAATTTCTACGAATTAGGTGGATAATCGCAGCGTACCAGTACTCGCTAAGTGGCAACGAGATTACACAATTAAAACAGTGCTGCAGGAGCTTCGTCGCTTGATGACCCTTAAGGAAAATATGAAACTTTCGCAGCCACCCGAGGGCAGTACTTTTTAGCCTAAACACACGTAAACCTATCACCTCTTCATTTATGTGGTAGCACGAAGCAAGACCTTATCAAGGTACCAAATAATATTGCACCGGTGCCCAATGAAGAAGTATGTTAAGAAATGTTCACCTTTGCAAAGTAAAAAGCTGAACGGTGAAAACTGCTTGGAGGATCGAACCCGTATCTTAAGTTGAGAGAGAACCGTATCACAAGGGGACCGTTAAACGGACCTTAACAAAACTAAATGTCAGTTAAACATTTTGGGACTATAAATTTACGAATAAAAGATATAACATTTATGTTTTACATATAAAGTTCAGTTAAGTATATCGAAGAACAAATTGTTGGTGACATTTTAAAGTCCAGAGAGACACAATATTCTTATTAATCATTTCAAGAAATACCGGTTCGACTCCCCAAACTCTAAAAAATATAAAGAAGTCATATTTTGAACGTAAAAAAAAAAAAAAAACTGGAGACACGGACTGTGTAATAAAAGAAATAATCAATAAGAACAACTTATGCCTTTGACATTTTTTAAATCGAACTAATAATGTCTGTATCGTGTACCAGTCTATTCTACTTCCGTCTATGCACAGGTGCCATTTCGAAATTGATGGCAGTGTCTCGACGTTTCTTACAAAAATTTTCACATTTTTTTTGCACCACTAACAGCAGCTTTCGATTTTCTTGAACCTTACGGTAATACTCTTCGATGATTTTAATCTCATCTCGTGACAAGACGCGCATCGTTTAGTCGAGATACAATAAAGTAAAACCAAAAAACAAAGATATACAAATTCTACAATTGTCGAGGCATTGTCCTACAAAACTGAAGTCTCCCCTCATCCTCCGCAAATCTGCTTAAATACTGGATAAATATTTACATATAGTGTGAAGTACAACTTTTACATAAAAACGAATTAATGTGTATCCAGTCGAGGCGCTTCTTCTAAAAACGGTACATCAACGTTGGAGCATGACGAGAAAGAGAAGACGAAAAAAGAAAAAAAGAAAATAAATAGATGATAAATTGTCTATTCCTTAATCTTTCTTTCGAGTAGCTTAATTTTTTTCAAGGATCTTCGAGTCTTCTTGCAACGACGCGTCTCGATATGTTGCGCGATGATTATAAGACAATCGCAATAAATAACGGTAGACGTTTTGTAAAATCGTTATGCTCCACTATAGACGTATCGAAGATAAATAAATCTATTACTCGTAATTCATAGAAAGACACTTTTCCAAATACACAAGTAGCTTTTTAATCATTAAGTCAATCAGGATTATTGTTACCTCCAAGAAACACCGTTACACCTAGTAATTTTATCGAAATATCAATTCTGTATATTTAATTTTTGTTCTTTTTCTCTCTCTCCACATTCGATCTTTTTCGTATGGACCAGAAATAATCGCATTTTTCACCTCGTGTCATAAAATGTGGAGTTCTAGCGATGACGAAGATGAATAAAATAAAGTGAATAATAAAAAATATATATTAAAGGTATAACTAAATAAATTATTCGAAACTTATAGTACAATCGCTTGAATTCTTTTGTCCAAGCAGTGCAACAAGATATAGACGCGTATCGAAATCATTGGAACAACGTATTGATTCTAAATGATTTTTGCACGTTTACTAAAAATTTGTCAAATTTATAAAAGGCGCATTGGAGCTATCATAAATACATCCCTCCTTATCAGCTTCGCATTTCGATTAGTGCATTAGATCACGTTCACTTTCACTAATAGTGTAATTTAATGATTGTCGCTAAAGATATCAACTAACGATGACTCGCGATCGACGAAGTCAAGCTTCGGAAGAATAAAGTCATTTCTTTAGGAAGTGTCATTGACTTTATTAAGTATCCCCAAACTTACTCTTCCTTGCCTTCGTGAGAGGAGTCGTACCTCTGAAGAAGATGATCTTTCAATAGAAAAAAAAAAGAAGGAATCATTTAAAGAGAAAGATACATGAACGTTAATTGAGTTTAACGATTTATTCTGATAAGACAATGATGCCATTGTTTGCGTATATGTACATTGTACAGGTTGATTGATCTGGTATCGATGACAATCGAACATCAGTGGCTGATTTGATCGCCTAATGGCAGCCGTGCAAATGACGATGGGGTAGCCGTTAATCTTGTCAACTGTGCCTCTATTGACATTTTTTTTAAATTAAAAAACTACGTTTCGTTCCGGGCGGCTATCGTGATTCATACAATTTCAATGAGCTAACGTTTTAATTGATTTACGTCGCAAAATTTGACTACTTCTTTGGGACATAAGCAATCTTCGTAGACTTCAGAGTGCTGAACTTGTGTCTCTTCATGTAGAAAATGACCGACGTTAGAATGGAGAATATTCCAATGAGCTGTAATCAAAGAAATAAGGATTAATTGTAACGTCAGGGTATCATAGAGTTGCCATTACAATTCGTACCTTAAGAGCCATCCGCTTTCGCGTGTCGAATTCAGGGTTGGCCGTCCACGTCAGGAACTGAGTGACATCCTTGGCAATCTGGGATGCCGTTGCTGGAGTGCCATCCTCGTATTCTAGAACCTCGTCATAGATTACCTGTGCCATACCGATAGCACCACCTGGGAAGTAAGGGTTGAAATACTGGCCATCCCTGATAGGAACACCAGCTGGCGCATCGCAGTATCCGGTCAACAGTGAGAATACGTAGTTCTTAACAGAAGAAAGAATATAACCAATAAAATTTGGTATCTGATTCGATATTAAAAATTGTTTTATATAAATAAATAAAGTGGCAGACCTCGCCGTTGTGCCTGGCATTCACGATATAAGTTAGATCTGGTGGATAAGCACCATTGTTGGCAGCACGAGCAGCTTCTTCATTTGGATAAGGGGACGGAACGTAATCGGAAGGCTTTCCGGGCCGCATGTAATATTCACCTTCGTCATTAGGGCCATCTTTTATCTGTTAATCGTAAAAATGATGGATTCTATTAATTGCCTATAATCGTTCGAGAGTCTTTAATATTTATGAAATAACAATTACGTGAAACTGACCATGACTTCTTCAGCGATGGCCTTTACTTCATCTTCGGTATGCGTCACGTTAATGAGTTCGCGATACGCCACGTATTGAAGGCTGTGGCACGCTGAACATACATTTTTGTAGACTTCCCATCCTCGTCGCATGCTATATAATTGAGTATTTGAAATTAGATAGAAATGGATATGGTCTTCGGAGTATATTCTTGATAAATCTTTAGACAGAATTTTACCTAGCATGGTCGTAGGAATTGAATAAACCATAGAAGGTCCAGGCATAGTTGGGAGGATGCGCTATCAAGTCAGTTGCTTTGACAGAGCTGTCCAAGGCATAGATCAAAGCTCCGACACCTCCGGCTGCTAATCCAACGCATGTTGCGAGCTGAAAGATATAGATACCAGATACTGGCATATTGAACTACATTGTTATTAACTTATATATTTGAATTGTTGCAGTTATAACTTACTACCAGAAATGACGAAAATGGAAGTAAGGAATTGGGATAAGGCAATGGATCTTGGTATTGCGAGTATTATCGAAACACCTACCGCTTTTCTACCTCTGGACCAGTCTCTCACTGTAGAGAAGTTGTTAACCTGAAACATTTATAATATAATACTATATACATTTTATTTACAGACTGCCAAGATGATTACTGTCTTACCATACAATAAGTATAGTAAATCATTCATCGGGGACATAAGGAGAAAATGGAGACATGACGTTTCTCACGACTGTTAAATGACAATGAGTGAAAAACTTTAACTTAAAAAAAATCTTATCAATTACGCAACGGCCGCTCGAAGAGATCCTAAGTTATCAAAACATATTCTTTCAATGTTCAGGCATGTCTGATAATGGCAGCAACACAACTTTCAGTGCCAATTGGTGTATTACATAACATGTGTGAATGGACGATTAAATTTCCTAAGAAATATGTAAAATAAATTTCTAGATACAGGAGAAAGAAATCGTATTCTTGAAGAAAGACACAGCAAACGATATAAAAGAATAAGTATAAGATAGCAGCCGACAAGATGGGTAGTTGCGTGTACCCTTTGGAAAGACTCTAATAGGTCAATTTAAATTTAACATATAAGGAACATTATGTGCAGTCTGGATTTTTGGAAATGGTTAAATGGCATTCAAGCTGTATGAAATTATGTCATGATAACGTACCTGATTAAACAGGGTACCAGTATTTGGTTTAAGAAAACCCGATCCACAAATCCGTCCTAACGAAGCCGCCATGTTGGCCAGAGGTGCAGTCTGCAAGAAACTCTAGTCAGTCTAGTTACCATTGTTATTTTATATCAGATAAAAGGAACACTTGCTAAACTACTGTCTAAAATATAATAAACTAATTATGTTACTTTTCTTACGTAGCTCACCACTCTTCAATACCGGAAGAAGTATCACAGTCTGTGAAGGTTTGAGACCAGTAACTCCCCGGCAGGCCAGCCAACAACCAAAACTTATCGTGGGGCACAAGTCACCTGGTGCATATTTAAAATCAGAATTCACTCGCCTATAATTCTTAAATTAATCCACTGTTTCGTTTGCCTATAAGATTAATTAATTCAGATTAAATTCTCAAAAGTTACAATGAGTTCGTAACAGCAGATATATATATATATATCGTGTATAAAATACTAGTGCGCATTATTCTTAATACGTAGAAGTGCAACTTTATCCACGAAATTTGAGATTCGTTAAATGTTTATCCAAGTTCGAAAGCAGCTTTAAATAATTAAAAAACATCGTAACGTTAATTATTCTTTATCATTAAAGATACAAGTGTATTTGCAGATTCGAACGAAAGCAGAGTCGCGCATTTCCTTAGCGTAGTGGTGCACAAGGCGTGGCGCATGCGCTGCTTCGGTTGGCAGACTTGCTAGTAGATTGCCGAGTGCTGCCGAGTATTGGCGTCAGCTGGTGATCTCGTCAGATGCTGTCGCGAATCCTATAATATCGCATCAATCGCCGTGCGGAGGAAAGAGGTTCAAGATGAGCGCTGGAATGCCAGAATTAGGCTCAAAGATTAGCCTTATATCGAAAGCCGACATTCGTTACGAGGGACGTCTCTTCACCGTCGATCCTCAAGAATGTACAATCGCTTTGGCCAATGGTGAGTCTTAATCAAGATGGACACCGAATTTTGCATCGGCTCGCATTGCGGCTTCTCTTCCTTGTTCCGTCCCTTGGTTTTACCTAGTGTTTATCGTCTATTCAATTCCCTTCTACCGACTAATTCTGCTTCTTTTAACTTCTTGATAAACCTCATTAATTATTTGGAGCCTTTTTCTACGTGGATCGACGAAATTGGCTCTTTCTTCGTGTAAAACTTGCCTACAAAACAACCGGGGTCACCCGAACCAAAGACCGCTTCTGTAACGGCTCTTTTCGCGGCTTCCGTTACTCTGACAATATCGTTGAATAACATGATCTTTGGTTTTGAAATTATTATGCTGAATACTTGAAACTAATTAACAAGATGCTTTACTAATAATTTACGCGCCAACGGAAACCTATCCATTGACTTTCTCAAAGAAGCCGCGTCATTGGGTATCTGGCAATGTGCGTTATTTGTTTAACGTTTGGAATAATCCATGTAGAGAACTTGACAAATTTTTCTACTCTAAACCGGACATTTATTTACCTCTGGAGGATGTTCGTATTTTTTTTTCTTCTAATATTATGTGCTCGCGTGTATGCTAGAGAATAGTACACATTTTAATGAAATTTGTTAGTTTGATAATCGTGTTTTTTTTCTTTTTTTAAGTAATGAATCTTATTTCAGATTGATATTCTATCTCATGACTGATACTTACATATATTCAATGTAATACATTTATTCCTACCTAAGTCTTGTTTACAAGTTTCTCGTGTCCTTATCACCTTGAAATAACCGTTTCAAGTAAATTTCTCTTGATGATCTTTTCAAATAAGTATTAGTTTAGGGAGTAATTCTTACTCGTTGTGGACTTTCAATCGACATTCAAAACAGAATTTTCAATGTGTATTTAAACAATTTAAAATTTAATTACACATTCAATAATATATATTTATGATACAATTTTTTAAAACATTCATTATTCCTGTAACAGATTACAATTATTAATAAATTGTATATTGTACGCAATAAATAATTTTACATTATCTATTTCAGTACGTTCCTTTGGGACCGAAGATCGGGAGACAAAGTTTCAAGTAGCACCGCAAAATCAGGTCTACGAATACATTCTCTTCAGGGGCTCTGACATAAAGGACATCAGGGTGGTCAACAATGTCAGCTCCATCCCTAACGATCCAGCTATCGTGCAGGTATGTTCTTCAATTGTGCATTTAATTAATCAAAGCTATTAGACAGATTTTAATGCAATAAATCCAAACAAAATTTTACAGATGACAGTGCAGCCAACCATGGGTCAGCAATCGTACCAGCCCCAACCTGGCTATGGACATCCGATGATGGGTCAGATGGGTCCAATGGCTGGCCAGTATGGTGCTCCGTATGGTATGATGGGCCCTATGGGACCGGTAATGGGTATGCCAACCGCTGCACGTGATCCTCATGGACCCATGAATAAACAGCCAAGTGAGTTGGGCTTGGGCCCTGCCGAACCCAACGCCATCTCTATCCCAAACTCACTACCGACAGCCAACGTCGACCCATTACCAAAAGACCAATCTCTGGAAGATGGTAAACTGTTTTTGCTATAAAATATCCCTTGCCAATGCCTGCTGCTTCTTCTCTGCTACTACCTGGGTAACGCTTTATCTCCATGCATTTAATAGACACCTGCGTGATTTTGTATTGCTACTAATAGTCGAGTCCTCTTGTTTATAATGGCAGCTGTTGGATTTCAATGTTAGTGCAAAGATACTCCGCTTGGTGCGCTACATTCAGTTGCGGTTTTCTATCTACTCTGTAAACGACTCGCATGTACTCTTAATCTGCTTCTAAAACCTTTCGCACTGTTTCTTTAGGTTTTAATAGAGTTTTCTACAAAAACGAAAGTACTCTAATCCTCTTTTTGAATACTATTTGCAATCATGACAGTAGCTCTTAAAATCTTAAGTTATATTAAGAAAGCACATCTTATTCTTTGGTTATATTTCTTTGCTTCATGCAAAATGCCTTATTCCATAAAAATGCACCCTCATTTAGTTCGCATAGTATAAATATTTTCTTTAACCACTTCGCTAAATTCCATAGAGACTTGCTTTCCCTTTAGAGCTGAATAAAGCATGATCCAATAATATATAACAAAATAGCAAGAACAGTTGGTGATGTGCATAGTCGATAGTTTTGTGTCGATGATTTGCCTTCGATATACAGGGTATACCACATCACAGAGACATCTGTAAGAGGGTGAATTTTCAGTGAGAGACTGACATTCTTTTATAAACATTATCTATTCAGGTTCTTACGAAGAATCCACCTATCTGAAGAATATTGAGATATGGTATACTCTATACTTCTATATAAATACAGCATCCAATATACAATTCCCTAACTACACAATAATCTGCAATTGAAGGTCTTCCTCTGGAATCCCTTTAACGAAATGAATGAAAAGAAACGGTAGAAATGTTTATTATATTCAATTGTGGCCACATTCGTTTTTCGCTTCGTTGCGAGACAGCGAATACCATCCTGGAATTTCTTTTTTTGGTATTTTAGGTGTTTTCGATTTGATAAGCGGTGGTTCGCGTTCCACGACCCCGACTTCATCCTTACTGACTAGAAAGAGTCCTACGATGGATCAGGGAATTCAGGTAGGCCATCAGCAGCAACAGCAGCAGCAACACCAACAACAACAGCAACAACAACAGCAGCAAAACAATCCCAGCATCATCGGAAAACACAACGACAAACCGAGCGTACGAGCCGTGCAGCCTCCGCATCGCGATCGCGAGAGGTATGATGCAATTTTTTGAAAAATATTTACAATTCAAAGTGTCACTAGATTATAGAGGAGATGCTAAACCGTTGAATGGTGTTTTCTTTTTTTTGTTTAGTCATGGAAGTGGACGAACTGGAAGTGGTATGTCGCAGTATAGCGAAGGAAAGCGCGATTTACTGAAGCAAGATGGTCATCTTCAAGGTTCCAGTCACGTTCATCCACCTCATGGACAGAATAATCGTGGGAATCGTGGCGGATGGATGGGCCGTGGAAATATGCGTGGTCGAGGGCGAGGTCGTGGTGGTTTCCGACCCAATCAACCGGGTAACACAAATATCAAACCTAAGAATACTCTCAAGTTTGATAACGACTACGACTTTGAACAAGCCAACACCGAGTTCGAGGAGTTGAGGTAGGTGCCAAGTGTCCATTCACTTTGATGCTACTTTATTTATAAGTGCCGCATGGACTGTGCCGGGTTAGTTTCATATCAATTGAAACAACTAATGTGAATTCCATGCGATATTAACGAAAGTACGTTATTAAAGTCTTCGCGTTACGATTATACGTGGGAGGCTTACGCGTCGTATCGACATTATTATTATTTATCTATCAATTATCAAGGCGAAACAGCTTGGAGAAAATGAATTCTCTGCTGAACATGAAATTGCTTTCTGTATACAATAATCTTGTCGTCCTTTCAGATCTCAATTGGCAAAGACGAAAATCGACGTTGGAACAGAAAACGAGAAGAAAGATGACAGTGGCAACGAGACTGGAGCTGGCGAAGGCGAACCCGAGGAGGAAACCGAAGTAGTTCACTACGACAAGTCCAAATCCTTCTTCGACAACATCAGCTGCGAAGCCGTCGAGAGGAGTAAAGGGTCAGTATTAATGAACATAATTAGTCTTTTATTTTACATTAAATTTACGCGATTTGTCCACGCGTTTGTCACGGGACCCTCTTGCACGAGTACGTTTAAGTCCGGGAATAGCGAAAAACTATTACATTCTCAACTCCGGCAGAAGATCCCAACGTACGGACTGGAGGACCGAGCGCAAACTGAATTCCGAGACGTTCGGTGTGGCTTCGACGAGACGCGGCGGATTCCGTGGACGCGGTTATTACAATCGCGGAATGGGTGGGATGTACAGAGGCGGCGGAGGAGGCGGTGGTGCCGGAAGCGGTGGCGGTTTCCGCGGCGGTTATCGAGGTAACAGGGGTGGAAATCGCAAGCCCACCAATCAGATCCAGAACAATCCAGCCAGCCAGAATCGTACCAGCAGCAACGAACAACCGACATCGTCCCAGTCGCAACAACAGAACAATCGCTTGGTAACCGGAACGGCGTAAATGCACCTGGTGCAATCTGCGATCACTACTACTACTACTACTACTACATAAGTATTTACTAGCGAGTAAGATTTTTACGATACGTGCTCCGCTGCCCTTGGACTGATATGGATTCGAGTTTGGCAATCGTTAGTTGTGTAGTTGTCTTACGGATTTAATTATAGATTATCCTATATAGGATTGTGTTCGCTGTGGATTGTGAGATAGGCCTGACGTACGTGCGGTTTAATCGTGAGAGACAAGATTTGCGCGGGAATTCTACTGGCGCACCGGACTCCATGCCGCCACCCCCCCCCCCCCCCCCCCCCCAACAATTCCCAATTTTTCCTAGATATTCGCGATTCGTCGTAGGATCGTCGGATGATCCTTGATACTCGTGGTAGCAAAGAGACCCGTTTCCCTGGCATCTCGCGAGAACGAGCACGTCATCCTCTGTACCTGGGAAAGTCGCGAACTATTATACTTCATTCTGCTTGCTTGCTTTCTTTTATTTCATTTTTCTTTTGTTTTGCTTTCTACTTTACGTGTACTCTGTCTATTGAGACACGGAGACTTTCGGCTGCGGAGGTCTTCTTCAGGGACATTTTTTTTTTGTTTTTCCTTTTTCTATAAAACGCGATCATCTTACCCCCTTTAAAGGCAGAGATTGGTGCGCGTGATCGTTCTCGCGAGGATCCTTTTGATATACTGGGACGTAGTTTTTGTGTGTGTCTAATAATGAGACTATCGGATGTACCGGGGACACGGTGGCTCTTTACTTTTTTTTGTAAATTTATTAGTATTATTATTTTTTTTTTGTCGTTATATCGGTACTTCCTCATCGTCGCAATCTCGACAGAGAAAATACGGCGTATCCAGTCTTTCGCGAAGCATGGCAAAGCATATAATATACGGAATGGAAGCTTTTAACGAAGGTAGCCCCGATGCTGGACATTTTGGTATTGTTGGATTGTATCCGCGTGACGGAAGCGAACGGAATATTTTATCGCGACGGTTTACGCGAAGACTGGATGACGATGAGCTGACGAGTGACGTTTTGCGAAATCAATATTTAGTGTACGGCGAACGTTACGCGCACGAGAGACCGGTAGAAGGGTTTATAGGAGAGGATACAAGAAAAAAAAAAAAAAAAGAAGAAGAAGAAGATGAAGAGAAAAGAAGAAAACAAATAAATGAAAAAATATTATAGAGGTTAGAATTCTCGTGTAACCTGCGCGGAATTCGGTGGAAATTTGCGCGCGAGCTATGAGGCCAAGGAATTCCGGGATTTACTTGATTATAAATATTGTAATACCACGCTTCGGATCACGTGGTAAAATGATCGATAATATCGATCGCGCGAAATCCTGTCGCGTTAGAAATTCTAATGGATGTGTAAAACTTATGTTGTAAGTAGGCAATTTTTGGCAGACGAGGATTCACGTCGCGGACTTTGTAGCGAAGACGCGAGAGAGCAGTAGTAGACTTGTCGACGAAGGATACGCGAAAAGGGAGAAATGTTCGTCGATTCTTTTAATGGGACCTCGTGAAATTGATTGATCGATCGATCGAACGTTCGAGAACACGTGACAAATTAAATGGGAGATCCGGACGTACCTCGGCCAATACGTAGGATATAAGCGTAAGTCTATTTGCTAGAATTATAAATACAATTTATAGTCGGGGTGAAAAGAAAAGAAAGACAAAAAAAAAAACAAAAAAAAGAAGAAGAAGAAAATGGCGAAGTTCTTCTGTGCACGGTTTTTCTTCCTTCCCCATTAGAGGTCGGATAGATTATTCGTCGTTTATCCTCTTAGGCTGTTACGATTATTTGCGGTGCTTCTTGGCGAGAAGCAGCGAAAAGAACGCGCGCGAGCTCGACTCTGAATCTTGTTGTTGATTGACTGTCGACTGTTCAATCGTAATTAGTTTTTAGTGACTGCGAGAGGCCGCGCCTTTGGAACTTCGTTCGTCGCACAGAAAAATCATACGAAATGTTTAACGAAGAATTGCGAAAGGAGAGAATGATTACGAATAGGGTATTAAGGTAAAAACGAATGAGAGGTGTATTAAGTTAAACATAGAAATGTGAAACACGAGATACGAGTGACAATTATGCTTTTTGACGCTAGAGGAGATGCGTATCCTGTCGCCAGTAGATATTAGGACAAATATACATTTGATATTCCAAATCAGCCAGAAACCTTTATTTATTTAAGAAGATGACCGTAAACGAGAACAAAGCTGAAATGAAATTGTTTTACTTTTATATACTTAGAGAGAGAGAGAGAGAGAGAGAGAGTCAGAGGTGTTTTTTTTCATTTCAAAACTGCGAAACGTTACATGTCGTTTCCAGTGTGTTGCATTTCTTTTTTTTTTTCCGACCGCGACGTAGTGTCCAAACGTCAGACATGGGACGTCGGCGTTGCTGCCGTCGCGACGCGATTATTACCTTCTATCGACAAACGTCTCTTTGTCATGGATTTTTCGAGCTATTGCCTTGCAGTTGGAGGCTCGCGCGAACTTCAGGCTTTGACCGGTGGCGTTTGACTTGAATTATTATTATTTTTTTTTTTTGAAAAAGGGTAAACTCGCAATTGGCGGCAGCGAACGTGCGTACGATACAAAAGAAGCGACGAAAAACGCATGGTAATATTGTTGCAAAACCTCTGGAAAGGAGAATGGAAATGTTCAGATAGAGAGAGAGAGAGAGAGAGAGAGAAAGAGAAAGAGAAAGAGAAGATGAGGGAAACAAGAAAGGAAAGAAAAGAAAACAGTTAATGTAGACGATTGTCCGCGGCTGTTATTTTTGTATGGCTCTTGCGGAGAGTCTCCGCGATGTCCTGAAATTCCTGAAAT
>JARPRG010000294.1:1701901-1712527 GCA_031001745.1 Hartigia nigra
ACCTGGATACATTAGGAGACTGTAGTTATTTCTAATTTTTTTTCTAAACCTGATTTGACGCTAGTTATACAAGTTTTTTTACCGATGGATCATTTGCATGGATCATGTATGTTTTCACAATATCAGGTTTAATCAGCATATTGTATTTTCAAAGTATAATAAGATCTCGTAATTGTCGTCATTGCCATTTTCTCATTTTACCAATAGACCGATATACTGATATACTGATATATATACATATTGTCATTTTTAGAATTGAACTTTAAACATATTGCATCAGCCGAGTAAATGCGATATTATTATATCTATGAATTTTCTTTACCGATCGCTCTTCCAGTCGTTGTAATTCATAAAAATATGGATCTTTGAGAAATTTCGTTTTACAATTTATATCTTATTTACTTACTACGTTGATGTCATTCATCTTTTCCCAATTATTATCATCCAAAATTCCGGCGTTGTTAATAACGATATCCAATCCCTCGAAAGTCTCATAGGTCTTCTTGAATCCATCTAAAGAAGAGAGTCAAAAATATAAATAATCGAACGGATGATTTTTCTCAATGATATTATTTCTTAAAAACTGAAAGTCTAATTTACCTTCGAGCTCTTTAGGTTTCGTGACGTCGACGGGGAGGAAGATGACTTTGTTCGCGCCGAATTCAGAATTCAATTTTTCCGCTGATTTTTCACCGCCAGAATTTGGCAGATCGAGAATGGCAATATGCTGAAGATCGATCGATCCTTTATCTTATTACTTTCTTGATAAATATATAATATGAAATTGATAAAATTATCCATATACTCACGGCAGCTCCCTTCTGAAGAAGGTCTTGGACGGTGGAATAGCCAATACCGTTTGCTCCTCCGGTAATCAGTACAATCTTGTTCTTAATCGCCATCTTTACTTTCTTTTAATAACATCCAAAATTTCGCACAATCATATACAGTTCTTTGCTTAAAGTATTGAGGAAAACAAAAAAAAAACATATTGAAACATGTACACCTCTTATAAAAAAATCCTATATAAACATCCTAAATGAAAAAAAAAAGTATTGCTCGACAATTTTATCTGTTCCAAAAAATTGAAAATTTACTACTACGAGAACTACAATTAAACCGAGCCCATGATTTCAGAACGATTCGTATTACTGAAACTGTAAGAGATAATCGGCCTGACGCTATTCACTGCAATGTCGTTAACCTACAGCAACGCCGTACACCTACTCATCTGTAGGCATTTAAAAGAAAAACAAATACTTCGTAACACTGCCATTGTTACAATATTAGTTACATTTTACATTAGTTTATTTATTAGTTTATTAGTTTATTTATACATTTTTTCCCGCTTCAAGAGCTTCAAAACGTTGAAATGAATGTCAAACGATCACCCACGGAATAACGTATCGCAAAAAAAAAGGACGGAAGAACGAAGATAAAAGAATGGAAGAAATGTAAAATTACGCAGTTTAAATTTTATAAATGTACAATCTATCGGTTTACTTATGTGGCTGGAATTACGTTTTTCATAAATATTTTCAATTACGAATTTGAATTACGTGAGAGAACGTACAACGTATTATTATATTTGCTTCGAAAACTTTTATGTATTATTAATATATAATTTTATAGATTAAAATAATCTTACTTACGTACTCACGGTCCGAGAGCTAACACGACACTACTGTAAGTATGTGATACGAATCAGGCAACAGAATATTTATCAACTGTGTATTTATATAAAAGATGCGAGAATTTTTAAAAAATATGGAATTATCTGTTACCACCAACATGATAATGATTTAGTTACGTGACGCAACAGCATAAGAATCCTACAGTGCGTCACAACATTCATTGTCGGTATTGCGAACGTGATTCTGTTTTTCTTGACTCTTCAAATATAACTATAGCATTGCCCCGCTAAGAATACGTTACACGTGGAATTCGTATTTGCATGTTATTAAGTCAGAGTATTGTTTTACTAAGAAAATAATATGATTACAGTAACTTAGAAAATATTGAATTGCGTCATAGGTTGATTGAAGTCTAATTCCAGTACGAAGTAACGCAGTCTGATTGTTAACCGAATTTATCTTCATTAATTTTCACTCTAACTTACTAATCGTTTGGCAATTCAGGCCAAAGTCCTTTCGCTACGAATTTATTCTTTTTTATACTTTGAACAATGAAAACCGGTATTACAGAAATAATATTCTTCGACATACAGAGATATTTAGTCTTTCACTTTAATATTTTGCGACTTTACTTAATATCCTTTTTCAATCCTTACTTTTTCATTCGATACGATTAAGGTATTCGTCGATCATTTCAATTATTCATTAAATCATACAGCTTAAATTATTATAATAAATATATATGTATATCGACACCTTTATTTTTATTTGTTACCTTCAATCGGTACAACCAGTGTACGATAAAACGGTAGATCGATTGCATATGGCGATTTACCATCTTCAACTACCCAAATAGCGCCATTTTCTGCATGTTTCAGTAATTCGATAAATGCCTCAGAAACGTGATGAACGCTGAAGAGTGAATAAAAGTATAAGGCAATTAGCAAAGGAAAATAATTCAATTAACGTCCTTTGTTCCTTGCAAAGATACTCACGATTGCTGCTCCATCTGTAAGATCTGCTTGTAAGCATTCTCTTTATTGATAAAATCCATATAAATATCTTTGGCTTCGGTTACCAGTGGAGTTACGGTGCATCCTGGACATAAGGTAAGTATCCGCACTCCCGTCAACTCGAATTTTTTCTGGAAGGTAATATCGAAAGGTAAATACAATTCCTACAACTTCTACCGCAGAATTGAATATCTTTCTGTTTCAATACCTTCAATGACTGCCCGAAGCCTATAATAGCGTATTTCGTAGATACGTAAATCGGTAATTCCGAAAACGGAAATAGACCAACTATCGAGGAAATGTTAACAATTGTTCCGCCTTTGCCACCTTTGTGCTTTCCCATATGATCCAAAGCCAATAAAGTACTGCGAACGAGACCAAGCTGAAGTTCAAAAGAACAAAGAAAATTAATTCGTTTACCGGCCGCGTCTTGCGCCCTGAAAGTTACCGTGAAATTCTATTACAAGGTTAACGTTGATCATCCTTTCGTAATGAGCGTCGTTCATTATGCCGGCGTTGTTAACTAGTATATCCACTTCCTTAAAATCGTCGATAACTCTTTTGAATACATCTGAAAAGATAGTTAGGCGACTGTGTTATTGAGAATGCTTACAATTGTGGCATATATGTATGTTAGACGCATATAGGTAGTTAAGTTTACGTATGCAGACGGACGAAACGTTTAGAAATAAATTTTACATCGTCTTTTTATCATGCATATTTATGAAAGGAGTATCGGTGTAATGGTTAGATTACATAATAACAGCTGTTTACCTCGAAGTTCTTGGGCATTTGATATGTCACAAATGTAAAACACGGCAGAGCCTTTTTTCGACTCCTTTTTCAGTTCCGCTGCTGCATTTTCACCGTTTGAAGTTGGTAAGTCAAGAATCGCAACTTTCTAAAGTACGAAACAATGTATTATGACTTGTTGTTCCTTAATTTATATGGAGACAAAAAGTGTCGTACCTTTGCACCATTTCTGAGTAAATCACGTGCAAACTCAAGCCCTATTCCACTGGCTGCGCCAGTGACGATCGCTGTTTTTCCTTGTATTTCCATTGCGAAAAAGCTAATCTCAAATATATAAAATAAATTAGAGGTACATGACCGAGTAAAAATAATGTTTTTGGGACTCACCGTCGCTCCAGCTATATTGGGTAGACTTCTTTCTTGAAATCGCGGAAAATAGTTGTCCACTCGTTATATAGAAAATTGCATGTTACGTAAAATGATTTTTTCAGTAATGGGGGGGAGCGAAAGGTGGAAGCTATCAGTTATACACAAAGCAAGCTTGGTCTGTCCTCCCCTTCCCTGAAGGTTTGCTCTTTTACATTTTCAATTGTGATATTTATATTAGAAATTAAAATGTTAAACTTACTGTTATACAATTTTTTACAATCATTTTCATGTATAACTTAAGATTGTTTAAGGATGAAACGATTAATGTTTATTAAAAATGTTTAATGATGATATCTAGCAATAAAATGTATAATATCACTTTTTAACTTTCTTCTTCAATTTACAGTTTAAATTTGGATCCTGCGGCGAACATTTGTCTTCGACGATCTTGGCGCAATGACTCTCAATGGCTGGTGGACAAGTCTGATAGGAAAAGGAACAAGGAAAAATCAGTTTCAAGTGAAATCAATCACCCGCTATTTTTTCTTTCTTTTTTTTTTGTTTTACATGGATCATTGTATTTGAAAAAAAAAAGAATATCCTACTACTGCGTCATAAATTGTTGGATCTATCTTTTCATTCTTCTGTCGAGGAAAATGTAACAGCACAGGCTGCTCCCGTAAACACGGTTCCGGTTCCACTAACCACGTGCTGCCATGTTTTGCCCAGGCCATTACGTGAGTCAAAGCAATGCCTACTCTGGATTTTCTGTTTGACAAATAATATTAAGGTATCGCTCATCTTACTGTATCGCAAGGAAAAATATTCACTGGCCACTCACTCGGGCGGATAACAGAGTTCTTTATTTATTTCTGAATTCTTTAATTTGATTGAAGGTAATTCAGGCAATCCTATATTTGCGAAGCTCTTATTCGACGTGCATAATGTCACTAGTCTCACTCCGGTCTTTTCAATAGGATATTCCAGCTGCAATATAAGAGACACGCGGTAACATTTTTTTATTCATTAAAAAAAAGACAATTCTTATGAATAACTGTTAGGGATTGCATCGTCTCTACGACGGGTTCCTGGTCACAATATACAGGCGCTGGATCCTCCGGCCATCCGACCAGACCCAAAATACTGGCACAGCTGACGATAATACCACCCGGACCGCCATTTTGTTTTCCCATGTGTTTTATCCCCATGTGAACTGCTCTCATGGTATTGTTCTACAAAAAGGTCACAGATAATGGGACAAATTTGTCATACCAAGTCACAAAAAAATTAATCTTAATTAAAGATAATTTTACTCAAAGTACCCAATTACTGATTGCAGAGTTATCACAAGATATTTGACGACAAGAGGATGCTGATAGCTTGTCAAAATCACTCAAGAGAATATCAACGGTCTTGTATCTGCATAATGCGTCGCAGAAGATACCTGAACGATGAAACGATAACTTTCAAGTCGATCTTAAGCTTGTTAGATACAAATTGTCCAAAGTTTTAATTTTTTCTTTACCATCAACGTGGCATTCGTTAGTGACATCGCATTTTTGAAAAATTGCACGCTCCCTGCCGTAAGCCATACAAAGTTTATTAGCAGCAAGCTTGCCTTCTTGGATATCGTTATCGCCTATTATAATTCCCTACATAAATGATTGCATAAGTGTGTAAGTTCTTGACATATTTTTTAATAATTTATATACAAGGTTACTCAATAGAAACGCACCACCTGAAGTTAGCTCGTCCATTTGATTTCTATGGCAGAAGCATATTCAGGTGGCGCGTTTCTACCGAATAACCCTGATGTTTAATTGCAGTTATTTCGTAAATTTTATTGCACTATTTACAGGATTTTGTATACTTCTTTTTTTTAGTATGGCAAAAACGCAAAATATTGGGACTGCTGATTCGCTAATTTAAAATTATCAATATTTGGGTCATGACATTTCACTCACGCGTGCTCCTTTTGATAACAGCTGATCTGCCGCTGCATATCCTGCACGAGATGCACCACCCAGAATTATCGCGACTGTACACTCTGGTTCCAAAATAGGATCGAGTTTATCGGCACTGAATATAATTTTTGGTTTTCACAGAATACGAAATTAAACTAATATTATAAGTAAGTAGCATTCTAAGTGACTTACCAGTTTTTTGGTTTTATCGTTGTCAATGTTTTTTCGTCATTGACTTTTTGTGGTTTTTTCCAGAACCAACTTTTCTTCCATTTCTTTTTATCTTTGAACAACACATGATATTTATTGAAGTTACGGTCGAATCTTTGATTACACTTTGAGAGGTTAACTAAGTTCAAAACTTTTGAACGCAGAAGAGAATTAATCATCATTACTGGTTGATTGATCCTCTGGTGTACAGACTAGAACAGTTTAATTATGACATGGGACTGAGATAATTTTACAGGAATTTGGAAAAAAAGAGTCTCTTTCGAGATAACTTGAAAACAATTATTAGACAGTCTTGTAAATTCGTTCTGCTACTGATTTCTTCTGTTTTCTCTATTGTCCGTAAACGCTGAACCTACAGATACGATCGTTCAATTGAAGAGGTCATCTCGTGTGTAACCCTAACGGTACGCAAGGTTAAGAAGATAAAAGAGAAAAAATGATTTTCTTACAAAGCTATGCATTTTATTGGCAAAAGACTTACGAGATACATTTTACAAGCAAATAATAAGAAAATTCTTAAATTTTAACTACCTATCGATTAATCTCAATCAAGAACAAAATTGTCTCTATTAACAATACAATGAATCATAAGAAATCATCAGGAATCCTCAGTGTCTGACGCTATTAATTTTCTCTATTAGAAACCTAATACCCCGATGAAATAATTACTTGGCAAACAAAAAAAAAGAAAGGAAAAAAGTATGAATAAAATGTCTATGTCGCTTAGCTGATAAAGCTGCGGCGTGATGATAAGAAGAAGTAGATAAAAAAAAATAGCGTAGCTGCATTAAAAATCCGAGACACAAACAGGCCTCTCTTTCTAGTCTAATGAAATTTTAGCATTTTTTGATCTTAAGAAAATCTCTTGTATAAAAAAGTACAAGGATGATTATTTCGTGTGAAGTCTTCGCTGGCTTTTTTTATCAGTGCCAAACAATAGACCTCTGACCCTTTATTTTATTTTACTGTAGATACCTTTACTTTCCAGAGTATGACGATACGTAACGAACATTGTACTGCGTTCTTTTAATACCCCCCCTCCACCCCACCTTAAAATAATGGCGCTTATTCTTTAGGGATAAAAAATTAAAAATACACGATTGATCTTCATCCGCATGGCGATTCGAGGAAAGGGTTAGTGCGCTTCGAGCTCTTTTTACGTAATATATTATAGTGGTACGGCATAGTGGTTTCGCGAAAATATAATGCCACTGTTTTGCTTTTGTTTAGTGTTTTTGAAAAATTATCTCACGCGGTGGCTGACTATTTTCTACCAGCCAAACAGACCCGCTCTTGCCGATGGACAAAATTTGAATGAGTGCCTTTGCCACGTGTTCGGCTCTGAGGAAAAAAAAGGTTATTTAAAAAAAAATTTGCAATCGTTATATTCGTCGAGAGTGAATTTTTTTTTTTTTTTTAATCGCACAACTCACTTCTGGGGAATCGAAGAAACGGTGTCGCGACGCCAGGCGTCCTCGTGTCGTGCGGATAGCAGTTGCTTTCCTAAATTTTGTACCATGTTGCTGTCCGTTGCATTCGGACAGATGGCTAGTACTTTCACCCCCGTCAGATCCACATGGTATTGGTCCTTTGGATAATTAATGAAAGGACAATTCGATTAACGTGAAAGATATTTTTAAGTTAGAATATATACATTTTTAAATACGATTTACCCCAAATGCTCTGGTTAGTCCGACTATTGCTGTCTTTGTTGCTGAATATATTGGGACGCTTACGTAAGGATTGATGCTAACGTTGCTACCTGTATTGACTACGATTCCTCCGCGTCCACCTCTGTCGGTGCCCAAAAATCGTTGTGCCAAAAGGGTACCACGAATCACTCCGTTCTGCATTAAAAAAAAAGGATTAATTATAAGACGATATTTGCATCTGTCAGTTTTTTTGTTTAGAAATTTTATTCACTAACCAAATTAATGTCGACCTCCAGTTCCCAAAATTGATCGTTCATTATACCAGCATTGTTAATGACAATATCGATATGTCCAAACGCTGCGATTGTAGTCTCGAATGATTCTAGAACGAGATAAGAAATAATTAATTCACTATATTTTAGGTTACGTTTAAAAAGTATGAGATTTACCCTCGAATTGGACGTAGTCGGTGACGTCGCACTGACAAAAAATGACACGATCCTTTCCGTGACGAACTACAAGACTTTCCATTAGTTTTTCTCCTTTCTCGGTATTGATGTCGCATATGGAGACCTGCAAGGATAATTTCAAAGATGAATATTTCTCTCACGACCAAGTCAGGTCGGTTATAAATAAACCAATTCTATTCTTGTCGAAAACCCATGTAAAGCGTCTGCCATCTTTCTATGGGGTGACTCGAAAATTTCGTTCAAATATATTACAAAAGGACAGTCAAATAATTTAGGATTGTATGAAAGAATTTATTTGAAATATTACCTTTGCTCCTTGATAAAGTAATTCCTCGGCGTATGCTCGACCGATACCGGAAGCTGCCCCGGTAACAAGGACCACGCGCCCTTTTACTTCCATTCTCAATTCGTATCCCTCAAACTTCTGGTCTGTAAGAAAGCAAAGCCACATGTAGAAACAAAGCACACAGCACCATTTTACAGTGAAGGCTTAAAGGAGCAAAGTACAATAAAAACAGAATATCCATTACGACACCATCAATAAAGAATAAGAATGTGAAATAAAATTATAAATTCCTCCTGATTTTGTATTACATTAAAAGAAAAAGAAAGCAAAAAATCCTCCTCAGAAAAATCATAAAAATGCCGATCTAGTATTCTACGTCGAGGAAAAGTATTTTCCAAAAATCAGTTCATACAGTCACTCGTTTGTATCACTACTTAAATCTTTTCTTCGAAAATATTTTTGGTTGTCACTTCCTTTTTTTATTTTCTTTTTTCCCCACCTTGTCACTTACGTCGTGTCAGACAGTTACTTTGCATTTATAAAGTACGAATTCCAGAGGCCTCAATTCAAAAAAATCCAATAGTACACTCGGCATCTATTTTGAAGTTTATTAATTCTGTTTTCAAGTACCTTGAGCTTTTTTTCTTTTTCTTTTTTTGTTATTGGGTTCACTCTATATTCTGTTTCTAATGTCGTCTGTCAAGTTGCACGGTTATGCGGTAAGGTGTGGTTGGTAGCCACGGATGTACTAGCAACCCGTCGGTGTGACTGGCTTTCCGTATACACCCTATATACCTAAATATTGATTGGCGGGGTTGCGTGCAACGTGCCGCCGCGATGCGTGAACGATGCTGGCCGAGTGCGTAATGCGCGACAGCGACAGCGACAGAGACTATAGAGACTGCTGATCACTCGGAGAAAGATTTTTACACTGCTGGAACACTGTTAGATGGCCTTGTGCTTGCTTGACTGACACTGGAGAATCTTTCGGAGAAAAGGAAGAAATGAAAAGTTGGAGAGTTTCCAGATGACGCTTCTCGACCTCGACCTCGTGTTTCTCCTTGGCCAGAAAACCTTCCACTGGGAGTGAAAGGTGATCGTAGGTAGAAGAGCGTCGACTCAGCGACCCCGCCCACGACTCTTATAAATTCAGGGTGGTTTTATTATACCGCCCCATACTTTACTTGAGAAAAGAGGAAACGAGCTGGAATATAAACAAAAAAATGTATTACTGTATCACGACTAAGATACTTTATCGCACTATTTATTGATTTGATCGTTAAAATTGATTATTGATATCATTTTTAAATTGATTAAATTATTAGATCATGGCTAAGAAATTCCACTCGCAAAATCCTAATTCTATGAAAATACAGGGTAGCAGTTCGATCGTCCATCTTTTCGAGTTTCGTCTGTCATGGCCACGAATAGCAGGAATAATCAGGGTGACCGCCAGGGAGTTTTTGGAAAAAAGTATAAGAGGGTTCGAGACTTCCCAGTGGTTCCGGAGGTCATAGTAAAATAGTGTCCAAAGGTCACAGCAGGGCTGCCACCACGACTCGAGATTGATTTCTCGAGTTATGGAGGGCAGGATGAAGCTAAGGAAATTGTCTCGCAGTCGAATGTCACGGGCGCCCATTTCTGGTAGCAAATCGAAGCAATGCAAAAGAAAACAGAATTCAAAAAGCAGGAAGTGCATGTGTCTACCTTCGAATTACGCCCTAGTGGAATTTCCTGTTGTCTGGTCCGAACTCAGGTTCATACAAAACGACCTTATTCGATTGCTTCTCCTTTATATATATTTTCCATCCACCAACCGTGATAGAATATTTTTAATTGACAGGGCCAATCAGCAATTGTGCGACGGTGCCATTAGATGTTCCAGAGATGAAATATTTCCCGTTCATCGTGCGATACTCTCGGCCGTGAGTCCCTACTTCAAGGCCATCTTCACGAACGCTCTTAAAGGTGGCAAAACGGAAACGAACGAAGTCGCCATTAATTGCGTACCTGGTCCAATTTTTGGCTTGATACTGGACTATGCTTATACCGGAACTTGCAACGTCACCGCTGAAAACGTCGAGCAACTTTTACCATTGGCCGACCAATTCGAAGTTCTGGGAGTCGTTCAGCTTTGTTGTCAATTTTTGCTCCAGGAACTAAGACCAGAAAATTGCTTAGGTAGAATTTCCTTTCCTTTTTAAAATTTCACTACGTCATCGTTTTTCGTGTCTTCTTTTCTTTCTTTCTTTCT
>JARPRG010000294.1:1712627-1728818 GCA_031001745.1 Hartigia nigra
TTTCTTTCTTTCTTTCTCTTCTTATGTACTATCCCGACAGGTATATTCAAATTTGCACGTCACTACTTCTGTCGTGATCTCGAAGAAAAAGGTCGAAAATACATTCGCCATCACTTCAAACAGATCCTACAAGAAAGCGCTGAATTCAAAGATCTTTTGTGCGACGAATTAGAATCTATACTTCGCGACGACGAACTTAACGTACGCAACGAGGAACTCGTCTTCGAAGCCATAAAGACCTGGGTGGAATATCGAGTCGAGGAGAGAAAGATTAATCTGTCAAAATTACTCGAATGTGTTCGCTTTGGATTGATGAGTTACAAATATTTCGGTAACACAGTGCTCAAGTGGAAAATAGCGGAAGAGGACGAGGTCTGTAGATTCAGTGTATAACCTAAAAAAAATCGGGTAGCTACTGAAATAAAAGAATACCTTCAATAACACAAGGAGTGCCAACGAGTACTTTTCCCAGCCAACGTCTACCTGAGCGAACAGGATTCGAAGCAGGGTGAAGCAGATTTAAAAAATCCTTTATCAAGACCAAGAATTCCTTACGAGATACTTTTCGCCATCGGCGGATGGAGTGCAGGTTCGCCTACCAGTTTTGTCGAGACTTACGATACTAGGTATCTTCGCACTAATTAATCTCTAATTAATTAATCCTTCTTCTTCTTCTTATTTTCTGTTTTCTTGATCTTTGACATTTCACTTCAGAGCCGACAGATGGTTTCTGTCGGTAAACACAGACATAACCCCTAGAGCGTATCACGGTATATGTGCATTAAATAACCTGATATACGTGATCGGCGGTTTTGATGGAAACGAACACTTTAATACTGTACGTTGCTTTGATCCAGTTACCAAGGAATGGCGTGAGAGAGCCTGTATGTACCATGCGAGATGTTACGTCAGCGTTTGCACACATGGTAAATACCCAAAGGAATGATTTATCCGTAAAATGAATTTCTCATCGATTTCGAATCGTGTAAATTAGGTGGTAAAATTTATGCCCTGGGTGGATATAATGGCAGAACCCGAATGAGTTCTGGGGAACGATACGAGCCGTTACGCAATCAATGGGAAATGATAGCACCGATGCACAGACAGCGTTCCGACGCTAGCGCGGCGGCCCTTCAGGACAAGATATATATCGTGGGTGGATTCAATGGACAGGAAGTATTAAGCTCTGCTGAAGTCTTCGACGTGGAAACTAATCAATGGAGTTATATACACTCGATGACTTCTCCACGATCAGGAGTCTCTCTCGTTGCATTTCGTGACAGTCTTTATGCACTTGGTGGATTTAATGGGTTCACAAGGCTCAGTTCAGGTAAAAGCATCTGATAGTTGACTTCGTTACAGCTTCGTTAAAACGTCAAACGAAATAATTTGATTGAACGATGACGACAGGCGAACGATACAATCCTAATCATTCGTCCGATTGGCAAGAGGTCACTGAGATGTTCAGCCCACGAAGTAACTTCGCTACGGTCATTTTGGATGAGATGATTTTTGTCATAGGAGGTTTCAATGGTAAGGGGTCAAGGTCATTTTTAAGAGCTGGGATAAAGTTGCTGGTATTAGAGATAAAGTCAGTAGATCTCGTCACAGGATCGACTACTATAGCCTATGTGGAATGTTACGACGCTGATAGTAACGAGTGGTACGACGCCAGTCCAATGAATTTGAGCAGAAGTGCAATGAGTGCTTGCGTCATCGCGGGTCTTCTCAATGCACGTGAATATTCATATTTGAGCAAAGCGTGTGACCTGGGTCAAGGTCAGTATAGTCGAGGAGGATAAACGAGGACGTTGAAAAGTAGCATTACTTCATATCCATAGGTCAAGCCACTTCGAAAACCTGCGACAAGCCGGAAGTTCCTATTCGAGAAGACGGCAACAATTTAATGGAGGATGCTGTTGCTGGACCAGGATATCTTCTGGAAGGACCTATCGACGGTGTAGCCGAAGGTGGTGAACCACTACTTCAAGAAGATATGCAGGACGACCTTCTGGACGTTCACCAAGCGGAGTAGCTGAGAAGCGTAATTAGAGGAAAGAAAGAAAAAAAATTAAAATTTAGTATATAAAAAAAAAAGGAAAATCACGTAAACGAGAGAGGATTAATTGATTCATTGATTAATTAATTAATCATAAAGGACAATGGAGATTGACAGGAGATCTATGACGCGAACGATAAGAGATCTCGAAATTGTTATTATTTGTAATACGACGTATTGATTGATTGTTGATCTTTTCTAGAGAAAATTTTGGTTCAGTCCTGAGAGATATTCTTTTAATTCAGTACCTTTTATACGCGGATATTCTATTTCGTTGCTTTTACTCGTATCAGTCTCATGTTTGTAGACCACTTGAATTTTTCGAAAATTTACAAGCGTCATCAATACCTGTAAATACGATCCAACAGGAAAGTTCGATAAATCCCGATTGCGACGGGATGACGATTTTAATTTATTTGTCAATTTTCAATTTTAATTACCACTTCGTGTCCGAAGTCACGTTTTTCATCTTTTACGTAATTCTCCATAATCCAATATCTCACACTCAGAAGTCTCATAGTCTATACACTACGAATAAACAAAATGGCGCGCGTGAACGAGATCGAGAAAAAATGAATTTTTAATTACAAAAATCGATGCAATTTTGACCTCACATTTTTAATCCATCTAAAAGTGAACCGTTCGACAAGAACCTTCCGCTTTATTAATTATCTAGGAAAAACGGGAGATCCGACAAAATGAACTTGTACTCTTCTGCCTATGATAATAATAATAGTAATAATAATCATGACCTTTATTAATCTATCTCACATATATCTATATATATGATAATTAATCTTATATCATATATATACATATATACATACACATATATTTATATATATTATGTATATTGTATACATTGTTACTTCATCATTGGTGTTTTCTTTGTAATGACGAGCGCCCCCCTTTCTCCCATCCCTGCCCACCTTTTTATTTAATTGTTTTATATTCTTACCCCCCCCCCTCCCTCCCGCCCACCCACCCACCCTTTCTTCTTCTTCTTCTCTGTGTCTTGTCATTTACTTGATACAGTGTCTTTACGAATTTGCAGGTTACGTACAATAATATCGTTAATCGAAATTAACCGGGTACCTTTATGTAATACATTATGTACGTATATGCATTGCAATGTGGTGCCGCACGAGTGTAACTTCTTGAGTCAATTGCCACGTAGACAATGTATGAGTGTGTTTGTGTGTATATATATCTATAGAACATCATTGGATTAATCATTAGCGTAATCATAATTGTAATTACGGGCTAGGAATATTGGCTCGAGAAGAACTCGTTGATCGGCACGCGAATCGCATGCGAATGCGCGTGAGAAGAAGACATTTCGAGGTCGTCGACGACGCTTCTTCTTTTACCTGATAAAAGACGTCGCAGCAGACGCTTCTCGCGCGAATCGCCTTGATCCAAAGGAGCGAATTTCTTCACGACCCTCGATCGTCACGTCTCGCTCCACTCGCTTTCGATCGGTAAATTTATAGAAAATTGTGCCTTAGATTATAGTTTGTTTAAAAATTTAAAATAGAGACAAGTATACAAAGTCAATTCACAATTAGACACGTTAATTATAATAATGTATAATGTAACGATAGTTGAGCAAACAATAGGACAGCAATGAAAAAATTCCTTGGATTTTCGTGTTTCTCGCGAAAAGCAAAAACCGAAAAGGGTCACTCTGGATCGAATTCGTGTTTTTTTCTCTATTTTTTTTTGTTTTTTGTGCATAACTTTCATCGAGTCGTTCGTTCACGGAACGATTACACTTTGGAATTGTTAGTAAATGTATGGTTTGTTGTTTGTTGAGTGGTTTGACTTACTTACTTTTTTTTTTATCGTCACGCAATGGACCTTCGGAATTACGGATCAGGTTTTAATTAATCAGTGAATCCGATTGAGTATTTAATCGAGTCAGTGTTGATAATGATTCTGCTTTTATAATGTAAACGAGTCTGAATCCACGGAGTAACCAGGATTCGTTAAATGGTCGAAGATGTCAGCCATGATGTCTCGAAAATTCAATGATCAGACATCATGGACAATCGAAAGTGACAAAGTGACGAAAACCATGTTTTCCGTCTCTGTTATTGGGTTTTACCTGTTGCTGTTGTTCTTCTTGTTTTTGCTGTCGCTTTAATACCGCGCTTACTTTAAATCTTTCACTTTAATGGTATTTAATACTTTACACGAAGCCCATCGCTGTCTACACGCTGATTTATCTCGCGACCATTTTTACATCTTTGCAATATCTTCATCTTCTTTATTCCTCTCTTGGACCGTGATGCCTTTAATTCACACAACTGCCAAATAAAATCTCACGAAATTCACTCGTCAGCCAAATGTTAGCTAACAACGGCTTTTTATTAATGGATAAACCGAGCGCGTCGTCGTTGTGATTCGCATCGATTACAATTAATATTATTTTATAGATTGTTCTGAGCAATTGAGATCCAGTATTGGAGGGATTTCATACCTGAAATGTTATTCACTTCCTTTTTCTTTTAATATCCTTGTCGACTTTTCCTTCTTCTTCTATTCTTCGCTCTCTTCAGTCGTTTACCTTCCTTCCCATCTTTTAATTACACTTTCAACGGTTTAAATGTT
Organism: Hartigia nigra; assembly: GCA_031001745.1. Lineage (NCBI taxonomy): Eukaryota > Metazoa > Arthropoda > Insecta > Hymenoptera > Cephidae > Hartigia > Hartigia nigra. Next base: position 1,717,300 of record JARPRG010000294.1, read on the forward strand.
CCCATCCTTTTGAATCCTGTCAATTCTAAAATGGCGTCTCACTCTGACGCTTCGATCATCGCACCAATCCTGATGGTAAGTTCAGTCTTTGTTTAGACAATGTTCTTAATCAATCTTTCCTTTTCTTCGTTTCTCGTCTTCTTGGAATTGGTCTATCGCACTTTCTCACTTTCTTCATCTTCGCCTATCAATTATCTCTCTTATTCTCTTTCTCTCTATTTCTCACTTTCTCACCTTCTTTTTCTCTCTTTCTTTCTGTATTCAACCCACGCAATAATCAGCCACACTCGCACGAATAGACGTTAGAGACGCGCCAATCTCACTAAAGCTACACTAGCGCTCATTTTCCCCTAGGATTAATCACACGCAACATGCACACTTATCTGAGGGAATCAATTGACATACGTTTCGTAACTTTCCTAACGACTTAATCCTTTTTTTTGTTGTTGTTGTTGTTTTAACATTTGTCCTCGTCGTGTCTCTTTTTTTTTTCTTAATAATGACTTATGCTTTTATTACTTTATCTTCGGCATGTTTTTTTCTTCTTTTTTCACATAGCTTTCAATATTTATCGCACACGAAGGAGCAGTCGGACATTCCGTAGAATGACGTCGAAACTTTAAGTTTAACTTTTCATTGGACTTTTTTTTTCTTCTCTCTCTCTCTCTCATCGCACAATTTAACTCACAATAAATTAACGAAGATCGCGAGTTATCTCCTTACCACTTTTATCTCGAACGCGGCAAAACTCTTTAGACTTTTATACGTGACGCTGCTTTCATGACTCAGTCGTTTTCACACGGCGAATTATAATAATGACTTACGACACTCTTTCTCTCTTTACGAATAGTCCTAGGCCGAACGATACAACGAATCCAATCAATCTCTGATTACATTGAATTCAAGGCAGTCGAACGCGATTGGAATTTGATCAGCCTTTAAATTCCAATAAATCGCAATTGGAATTTACCATTTAGTTCACCCTTGATCGTCAACGATATCATTGGCTTCGTTCGTATCGATCAAGTGTGACTGACGTTGATGATAAAATTTATAAAATATTCAAATATAAGTAAGAATAAATACAAAGTAAATTCGAGTCAGAACCAAGAGATATTCTGGAGGGCAAACATAAACAGTGCTTTAGGTTTATCGTCGAACTACTCTGGCACCAGGAAAGCCATTAAAATATGATCTACGACTAGACTTTGACTAACACAACATAACAGAAATAGGCCCTTTGCGTCGGTCCAAAAAGACTCGAATACAAACTTTCGAATAAATCGTAATAAAAGGCGCGACATCGATACAATGTAAGTATACGCATGTATACAATATATAGGAACGTAAACGGCGAATAATTAGCGTATTAATCGACGGCAATCGTTTTAACGATAGATCATATCGTGCAAGTGTAAAAATTTCGAATCACCACAATTTGATTTTCGTTTCGTCCTTTTTTTTTTTCCACCATCTGAACCGTAGACGCGCGTGCACCTTATCTTAGCTTACTTTAAAGTTGCACTCCCGGATTTAATTATTTATTTATTTATCTCCGATTTTGCCGCCATTTCCGATCGCTAGCTCGATTTACACGAGGTATCTTTTTTTTTTCTTTTTATATACATGAGAAACACGCTTGGAGCGCTTTCGCGAATACGTTCGTATCCACTTCGCGAAGTGGATGACCCTGCTTTGCGGAATGAATTGGACTTCCTGTCACCCGGGTAAATACTTTAATCGTCGGGCATTTTGATTTTGCCCAGGTGACGGTGGGCGACGCCGAGAATAATTATTATTCTGATAGTCTAAGTGTAATATTCCGGGGCGTGAATTGCGTAATATGGCGTGAGGCAATCCATTATTTTCTTTCATTCTCTTCTGCCTTACTTCTTGATTTTATCTGAAATAATTAAGACCCACCACCAGGAGGAACTTCTCGATGAAGAGCTCGGAATCCAGGACGGCGATATGGGCGGCGCGACCTATAAATGCATTTGCTGTTGGCGGCAAAGCGTGATGCACGTCGTACCTCACTAGACTGACTCCTGGTGATGACATCACCGGGTACAGAATATTGTGCACCATTTCTCGATAAGCAGCTCCTGAATAATAATTATCAACATTAGTAGAGTCTTTTATTAATAATTCAAAAGCTTGTCACTCTCTTCAGGTACTTATTTCATACCTTGATCGGTAGGATCTCGTACAGCGGCTTTACAGAGTTCAATGCGAGCTGAATGAAGTGGCACGTAACGATCCTGAGCACTTCCGCAGAGTATAACGTGCCGGAAATGCTGAAGATTGCTCTTCTGACTCAACCGGAACATGAAGGTGCGTCTTAAGTCCGGCGCATCCCTCATGGCTAACTGTAGAAGCGATCCTGATTTTTTCCATTTTTGCATGAACCACATACCTGATAAATCAAATGCTTCGTCAGTTACAGTTTCATGGAAGTTAGAGCTAGTCCAGTTACAATTAATGATCCAAGGACTCACCAGCATTGACGAGACCACTGTTATTATAGAGTGTGCCCAAATGAGGCCCACTTAAACTGAGGAAGGTGTGAAGGCGTGAGAGTAGTGGTCGCAGCTGAGGTCGAGTGAGAGCACTGCGAATAATGATGGTCCCCAAAGAGTGTCCAATAAAACTGACCTTGGTTGGATTTAATCCGGAAGTCTCAATGTGGTGAAGAATTTCTGCTACCAATCGATCGGTCATCGTATCAAAGTCAGAAAAGGTATCGCCCTTGAGACAGATCATTGAAGTATATTAAATATGAATGACGCACTACTAATGAATCGGTTCACAAGATAAAAAAGACTTATACCTGATTTCTGTCAGACATTAGGAATTCGAGTTTCGCCCCAGGTAGACCCAATTCGATATAAGTCTTGACCAGCCGCAGATCCGCTGAATTTCCTTCTAGGCCATGAACGCAAATAACAAGATGCGAACCTTCCGGCGTCAAAACTCGCTGCTCGTTGTTGAATTGGAAATAAGGAATCGTGGAGGCCATCGTCGGATAGTCGCTAACATGGAAATTCGATCTTAGAGTCAAAGTCATCGCAGAAGAATACAACTGAACAGGAAATGATCCGGTACCTGTAGAACTTTCCGGAGAAGCTCATCTGCCGCTTGAACTCCTCCTTACATTTGTTAAAATTGATCCAGTCATCCTGGGTGGAACGTAGCAATTCCTTGCCCTCCTGGTAACAATCCAGACAGATGTCTATAGGACCATAAGCACCCTCAGGTTCCTCCCTTTGACGTTCGTTGCTCCTCTGAGGGCTACACGGTGCCGTTTTGTTCTGCCTTGAACTCTTAGACCTTCTCACCGTCTCGTACACGTGGTAGAGAGGATTGTCGATGGGTGCAGGCGGATCGCGAAATTCTTCAGGAGGCGGAGGTTCATCCTGGAACATCTTTGGCGGCGGAAGGCGCAGTTCCTCGTAAGAGTGTTCCAGCAGGTTCTCCTGTCTAGGCTTCTCAAGCTTCTCAGACTTCGGAACGATCCTGGACAACTTCTGTCGCAATTGTTCACTCGAGAGTTTAGCTTTTCTCTGCTCTGAACTCGAGGTATCTCCACTGCTAACCCATCCGGAACACTCCGAGGTAAGATTACTCGAGCTGGAACTCGTGGTGGGACTGCTAGGTCTCGTGGACGGCGGACTTAATGGATTGGGAATGGCGGTAAGGGTATTATTACTCAGACTATCCTTACTATCACGAATAGGCATGCATGGCAAAGACACTGCACTTCTAGGTACGACCACCTTGTTTTGTGCCACAGGTACACTCGCGCATCTAAGTCTTTTCGCGTTTCCTGGCGGCGCACATTTTCTTGAAAAATCTTCAGAGTCCTTTCCATTCGTCACACTGGACTCGATCGGTGATTTGATTGGCTCCACGTTCCGTATAATTTTATTATTGTTCTCGACCTCGAGGACATTTGTCGTAGGTGGTGCTAGATGCTTGTGCTTTGGCAGTAATCCTGAATCCTGATAACCAGGAGGTGGCGCTGGTTTTCTGGCTCTGTGATTACACCTTTTGTTGTCTTCGAGTCTTTCTCTCTCAGCCTCCATCGATGGTGCCGAGTGAGGTCTTCTTCCTTGCTTCTGTCTTCTTCTGCCTTCGCGAGATGCTGTGTTTGCGTCTTCCAATTTCAGGGCAATTATCTCGTAGACTGGTTCCTGACAAGAATCCGCGCTTCTCTTCTCTCCGTTTCCTCGTTTCTGCTTCTCCTCCTGACTTGATATCCTATCGCTCTTCGAAGATTTTACCATTCTATCCTCCCTTCTATCAAATCTTCTCGAATCGCAGTATTCGCTTCTCTCCGTATCGTCAACAAGGCGTTCTGTACTCTTAGGGTGTCTTAGTCTCTCCTCGCCACTTTCTTGATTCTTAGCGCTGGTGCCGTTTGTACGATAAAAAAAGGACTCGAACGTAACGCCAGAATAATTATTGTTTGATCTTTTGTTTAATGGATCCACAAGAAGCGAATGACTACTCGAATGCGCGCCGTTCACATCCTGCGCCTCGCGATTACGTTGCATCTGAGCTCCTGCACTTTTTCCAGTAGTGTGGTATCTCCTGAACTCGAGACTGTTAGTCTGATACTTGTTACCAGATTGATGAAGGTGCCTCTTGGAGTTTGCACGATACGTTAGACGATCCAAAGTAGCTGTATGGAGACCGTAGGAATCAGCAGGAAACCCATTGCCGTTTGAACTTGGTTCACCTACATGAAAGGATGATTGATAATTACTAGTGGAAGCTAATGACTCTCTGCCGATCAGTCGATGGCTCCTTGGTTCCAACCGTATTTTTCGAGTGTCCAAAGAGTGGATCCCGTCGCCACCACTAATGGCATTGCTTCTGTTCTTGCTCTCCGATTTTAAACATCCTGCCAACTGTGCCAGGTCCAGCGTTCCCATACACGTTGGTACCGTCAAAGTCTGATCGTGGGATTTGCCAGAGGGCCGGTATCCGGGAAAGTGTCCACTAGGAGGTAGTTCAGGAAACATGGCAGCTAATAAGGACGTGATGGACGTTGATTCGGTATCCAGATGTTGTCTGTACGATTGTGGTAGTAACATTTGAGTCGATTTAGCTCTAGGTAAGGTCACAATCGGCGTCGAGCTGAGCGACGGATTCGGCGCAGAGCAGGCCTGCTGCGAACCCGCGAATAAAGAAGCACTGGACGGTACTGCCGACCTGGTTCTACCTCTCGATGGAACAGTCGCCGGTGGAGTAACGTTACGAGCAGCAGCAGCAGCAGCAGCAGCCCTGTGTCGCGTGAAGAGTTGAGTTGATGCTGACCTAGGTAGAGTCTTCGGGGAAGTTCTGGGCTGCAGGGGTACTAGTTCCGGACCAAGCTGATCTAGAGATTTACTATGCCTCGCTGGTAATGCTGATGGAGCCAGCATCAATCGACCATGTATCGCTCCGATGTCCTGGGCGGCTCCTTCGCTTCTTGGCGACCATACTCCCATCGAACGGGACTCTAGGATGGCTGCTATTCCACAGGAACAGTCGTCCATGCTGGGAACTGATTTATATTGAATTTGAGCATGTTGCCATAACTTTGGATATAAGTCAATGATTATAAGTCAATGATTTCATGACGGTTACCGCTGTTTCTGTGCCTTTGCTGCATATCAGCGTATTGGTCTTCAAAGATTAAAGGTATCGAATGTAAGTCTCCATCCATCTCTAGGCAATGGACTGGCAGAAGCGGAAGAGCGGCCAGGTAACGAGATCTTCGAGCAGCTTCGCTGACTGCTTGGTACGATTGGTAATTGGCATCGTAACAACCAGCTGCCGAAGTTCTTGGATTTTCTAAGATGAAGAATCCTTCCGAAAAGCGCTTCACCTGGATAAACAAGGAATAATGAAGAATCGATTCCACGTATAATTGAGTTACGTATCTACATGGATATTGATGTAAACAGTACTCTGAGCTGATGATGAATTCTTCCTAAATGCTGCTGCACTTCTTCTCGGCCGGAAAAAGCCTCCAGGAAGTGTTGCCAGAGCAGGATATTTTGCGCACATAATTGCGCGATATCAGCATCCTCCGTGTCCATCATCTGGGAAATATTTTTTGTTCTTAATTTCATAATTGTGTTAAATCCATACTTTTCTTTTTTTTTTTGCGAAAGGATATCGACGGAAACAGACCTCCGTCACTTCTCTATGTGTATTCTGAGCTAGTTCGAGAGCTCTTTGCTGCCAGGATGGTAATAATCGCGCAAGATCAGTCAAATCGGCCAGTAACGATTCACGAGCTGCCAGCAACAGTCTGGTTACTTCTCGCTGTAACAACTTGGCATGCTGCATCCTCGTTGCTGAACCAACACACCTAATCGTAGTCTCCTGGTGAAACAAAAGAAATTACTTTGAGTAATAGTGCTGAGCTCGTCTAGACACTTACGATATTTCCAGAAAATACATTATTATCTCCATTGGCTGGAGATTGCTTGGATTGCAGCCAGGGTTTACCACCTCTTGGGGCACTAAAAACATCACAGCCAACATTAACATTTTTATATCTGTCTTGGACATCGGAAACAGCCAAATAATACTCACCAACTTTGTACATAGTGCAAAATACTTTTCCTGCAAGAAGGAGAGAAAAAGACACTTGATTCGTTCGGAACGAAAGAGCTAAGTAAAAAGACAGAGAAATACAGACTTAACGTAAGGTTGATGAAGAGCTACGAGGCAGGCGTGAACAGTCATGGAAATGGCTGCCAGATGAAAGTAATCAAAGATAACCGGTAGATGATAGTGCAGACCCTTGGTTGGATTGAAATTTAATTGCAACGATCTGCAAACAATGATTAGCAGATAAATACAAAGGTTCGATCACCATTGATTATCTACGGTGTATCTATTTTCAAAATTAATATACCTGGACGATACGCAGACCATGTTTCCACCTTGCGTCGGTTCGCTGAACCAAAGTTCAATTCCAAGATTGAAACTCGTGCGCGCAAGTGCTTCCTCGATTTTATGACTGTGCACCAGGACGTGTGCACGAAAGAGGATGGACGTGCCCAGTGGAATTTCCTCGTTGCGATAGAGGATCTGAAACCGTTTGCTGTTACCAGGTTCCTCCAATGAATCTGCAAAAGGTCCACGGTGAAAATTAAAAAAATATAAATAGTCACGTATCCAGTAGAAATATTTTCAATCAAGTATTCGCTAAGTCGATACTAACGATTGCGTATTTGATTGACTTCCACCTTGATCGGAATTTTGGGCGATACCCTGAGCGCCGTTCTGATCTGGTAATATCTGCCAAATTAATAAACAAAAGATAGGTTATGATCACTTAGGACAATTTAAAGAAAATCTTATTAAAAAGTTTTAATAAAAACTAACCCGCGCTGGAAAAGGTCGACATTGTAGAATTTGCAGAGCTCGAGAGAGATCTCGATGGTCGCTTGTAAATCGGTCATCTCTCTCCGCACCAGGAGGTCGACCTTCCCCTGTGCGCCTTGTCGCACCTTGTCACGCGTTGTCGTACCTTCTCACCAACTCGGACTACGGTACCCCTAATCGTTCCAAGAGGCCAGGTATCGTCGACCACGACGATTCCTCGACGAATATTTATCAGCCGATAAGCGCTCTCCTTGACACGCTCCTTCCATCGCGAAGAATTACTTAAGATCTCCTGATATCCTGAGACAGGATCAAACGCCTGATACTCCAAATCCAGTCAGCTGAATGATCAGCGGTTCAGAAATCTGAAAATTGTGTCATTGAAATTTAAGAAAAATAATTATTTTATTTGACAAGCTTCCTTGTCAAGGTCTTCCATATGACCTTCCTTCGGGTCATCAGGAAATTCCTACTGCCTATTTATCAAGCGGGATCAATGCTCTCTGTGTCCTAACCAACCGTCCATCGAAGTACACACGTATATATATGCCCAAGAAAAAGATAAAAGGAGACCGTGTCAATCTATTTCGAGTTCGCAGCGTTGCTTTATCCTTATTCGAAATAAATGTAAGTCAGCAGACAAATTTTAGCTCGCAGCGGCAACCTTTGCCGGCATTTGCAGTGGAAAGCCACTGTAGTTTACACACGGAAATAGACGAGCGTCGTTCCATTTACTTGTGGCGTAACATCTAACGCCGGTTAACACGAGGCAGAACCGGCAACGAATATTCCTGGCTTCGAACTGCCCGACGCACGGCGTCGCGACGTTCCCATGGCCCAGTTTTACATTCCACTCCTTTTCTTCCCTCGGCCTACATATTTACTATCTGTACGTCCGATTACGTGTGTCACGACAGAAACGTCCATTTGCACTTTTTTCTTCCGTCTTCCGCAACGGCGACAGCAACAGGTCGATAAACACAACTTTAAAATCTCCAATACTTTTGAAACGAAATTGAAAAAACAAAAAAATTCTTTCAATTTTCTTTTCATTTTGAATTTTCTTATTTTCATCTTCTGTCTTACCCTATACTATTTCTTGGCTTTATTTGCATTCTGCACACCCCCTTTTGCATGGCTGCGTTCTTGCAAATAGTCGGCAGCCCACTCTACTTGGAGTGTTTTGGGGGAAAGGGATGCAAGAAGGATGGAAAGGGGCAGTTTATTGGACGAGGGGTCGAGACCGGAAATAAATACGGAAGGAAATTCAAATTTTATCGATTTGCATTTCGTCTGCTATTTTTTCTTTTTTTTTTCTTCTTCTTCTCATTCAACCCCTCTTCCTTCAATCGTCTGGCTTATACCTGACAAATCCTCCCCTAAAGCAGTCTGCTGCTTTAGTCAAGAAAACTATGTGTCAAGTAAACCCATGATAACGTACAGAAATAACCTTGAGAAATGCTCGTGAAAAATACTAATCAGACGTCTAGACAATGAACAAGATACAATGAACCCCATATGTGGCCTCATCCCTTATCGGATAAACTATATAAAATTTTATATGGATTCTTTCACGATCGATATCATTGCTATTTTTGTAACGATTAAAAAAAAGACCTGTTCAATAATTGATACGATTTTAAAACCGTATTTGCTCTCAGGACAAATATTAATCATAGACAAATCTGATTTCTAGTTTTTACTCGTGTTCTACGTTGTCAAAAAATACTTTAGAAATTCGTAATCATCCTTGTTTATTATCATTAATAACAATGGCTCGATCATTGACTGTCTTATAGCACTGATATACATGAATTGTAAACAGAACAGGTATTAACCAAGGAAGAAAAACTATACGATACACGATTTAACGGTTTACGGTTTATCCATCGATTTTTCAAGCAACTCTCCACCGTAAACTCATTATACTCTTATTCTTTTTTCTTTTTTTTTTTATAGGAAGCTTTATACCAACTGATACCCTATTTAATTTCCCAGGCATATGCACACACGTTCGCTCAGTTACGCACGGCCGGTTAATTTATAGATGCTTCACTGAAGTGTCTCAGGTATTTACAACTGCGTGATCCAAATAGTTCTCGACCGGCTTGGCACCTCGATACTTTCACAATATTTATTACATTTCTATCTATTACATATGTATTTAATGATATTTAAAGATAACGAAGAGACAACGAAAATCAGAGTCGTATCTATACGGACTCCTCGTAGAAGTTTAAACCTGGTGACTTTGCTAACCTCAATAAATTTTCAAAGGAAACTAATTTAAATTTCCCATGAGACTCGATTGCCCTATATTATCTGTAATCTATATTGCTTTTCTTTTGTATATATAGAATCTATATTACTAGCCTGTGTATAGCTTGGACTTCTAATTTAGAAAACCAAGGAGTGCCGGCAGTCAATGATCAGATTTATTTCTGTTGGTTTATACCGATTCCTTGGAGTCATCGACACAGTTTGCTACGAACTGACCTTTACTGCTTGTGCACTAGATTTAAATGTCAGGATTTTATTTGTTTTCTTATAGAAAGAGGATAAGGTAGCATTTCGATACTCGTCATCCTCTAGGTGCTGAATTCTACTGTTTGGTTTGTCAAATTTTCTACGAAAACTTTTGGCTCGTCATGTGTATGGTATTTCTGGGGTATCATTGAGGATTTTGAAGAATTTACGAATATCACAGTCTCTGATTTATTTTGATGCCTCTGACTCAGGATTTACCACTTGTTATCCACGACCTGAAAAAGAATAGCGACTCCCCTCTCTACGATCTAATCAACCCTGATTCGCGACACTCCATCGCACTCTGTCCCCCTTTCGAAAGCCTCTTATGCGCGAACTCATCCACTTCACATTACACTCGGCTCTTCCCATGAGAACAGTAGGTATCATTCTGTTTACAAAGGAACCAACAAATCAAAAAGCCACGAGCCCTCGTCGTACGTTCCTAGTGCGCATAATGACACTTGATACTGTCATCCATGATCTTGTTTTTTAGTTGGTTGAAAGTCCCGTCGAGAAAGGACAGTAGTATGGCTTTGTTTTTTTGTTCTTGCCTTTACATGGAAATTTTCACTACTCGGAATATTCATGGTAACAAAAGGAAAAACAAAAAAAAAAAGGGATACAGCAATTTCTTATACTTTTCAGTAATACGACGATTCGCGACGTCGTCGACACATCGATTCGAGTACCAAGAGCCAAGGCCCATCCTTGCGATTCCCGTAGGAACGAAGGGACGTTTTCTCTTCGGAAACACCCACTTGTCCCGGCTAACCGGAGCTTCTTTGTTCTTCATTATATATCCTATACTCTACGTTTCTTTCTCTAGTAATTTCTCTCTCTTTCTTTCCACTACCGATGACCCCCTTTCAACTCTACGCAGAATTTTGCAATGATACGATAATAAAGCTGATGATTACACACGCACCAGATATATATCACAGTTCAGCCAGTCATCCTGCCTCGATACTCCATTCTTGGCTAAGAATTTATCTTCCTTAAATTTCAACTCTTCTTCCACCTGGTGTTCGGATACGCGCGAACAGCCGTGTACGCGAGACTCACGAATGTCAAGTTAACCCGGTGCGGAGGTCTACGCGCGGTGGCTACGCGGTACCTACGAGCATATACGAGGTGGGTTGATAGCAGTTGATAGGCTGCTGAAATGGTGGCTACGCGCCTGTCTTTTCCCTCGCTTCCACACCACACCCCGCACTTCTCCACCCTAGCTAACGTTTTCAGCTCTTCGGCTAGTTCCTTCTCCGATACTAACTCTCTGTCAGCTCTACTTATTCCTCTTTAAATTCCTTTGCTGTTTGATCCATGATAATGACGTAGCATCTTCGTCTGGTTCGTGTGAGCATTTATTATTTTTTTTCCTTTAGAAACACTATATACCAATCCTGATGGACTAGAAAGCATCCTGCTGAATTAGGGTGTCTTTCCAGGATCTTTGTATAGGGACTTTTATAGAAAAAAAAAGGAATTCATTGGAGTTTTAGTGCTTTGTTGAAATATCAGTGCTTGCGTACCAAGTGTCACAGGACTCGATTACGTTTGTCGTGTTTATATCTCGAGAATGCGAAGGACTGGGAGGCAGGTTG
>JARPRG010000294.1:1728918-1783298 GCA_031001745.1 Hartigia nigra
TGATTTCTCGGTACTCGTAGTAATAAAGTTATCTCAAGGGAGATGTACGCGCATGGCTGATCTGGAACGACTTGACGGATAACGTGGTTCATTCTACGTCGGTCTGCAAACTAGGGGAAATCATTCTTCACTGGTTGGCTATGAATAGAAGACAACTTCGTATCAGAACGCCCTGCTGTGCAATCGAACTTGGCTTATTGGTGGGAAATATGAAAATCATAAGGGCTGCTTGCTTAATAAATCATCATCAATTTGACAATAATTTAAATCGATCAAAGATCGTTCTACGATTAATTTATACGTACAAAAAGAAATGATTCACGTAACAGGGATATTACACCCTTAGCAATGAATAAATTCTTGGACGTATTATTGGGTTATAATTACCGTTCAAATTGTCTTGTCTCTCTTGGTGTTGATCAACGCTTTAGTAAATAGCGGATTTCCTTAAGCACGTGATATGCTAATTTCGTGGACTTTGAATGTCTATAAAAGATAATTTGATGTGTACGTTACGGTACGCCTACTTTAGATTCTTTAACGCCGTGATACACGTCACGTATAACTGTACGTGATGAGTCAAATTGACTGGATCGGCTCGTTGAAAGAAACCTCGCGCAATACTAACTGAAATTCGAGTAATCGGCAATGGCAGCCCACTCTCACTCATTGGGCTACTTATTATTTTTCCTTTCGAATAGCTTCGTGACGTCCTTCTATTTGTCACGTTCGACCCTCCAGGATATCGAGATCCGGAGGTTTCTTATGCAGCTGGATTGGCATGCTGACTAAATTCTTGACCGCGTCAGAAAAAGAAGAGTAAAATTGCACTATGCCAGACGGCGAAGAGACATCATCCGCAGGTAACTGCAGGTTAAACCATGAGTCATTCTATTCTGAAATCATCAAATGACAAGATATACATAGTGATTCCTCCTTTATCCGGAGTTATCTAACGAGTCAGTTAATTTCTATTTTTCATAATTTTTATGGAACGAAGACACCCATTTTTTTTTTTTCTTTGCATACAAATTTGAAACAAGCAAATTTGTACTTAGGATCGCAATATTGCGAGTCACGCGACGTAACTCGGTTTGCGAACGGTAGGCAGGAGCATTTGTTGTAATTATAGTTATCTTGGCAATGTTCTTGGAACTGTTCATTCCCCTAGTCCTTCTCGAGCTTACCGAGAAATCTGAGAAACCTGAGAAACTCGAGAGACAGAGAACGAATCGTTTCAATATGGCGGATCCGATTGAACGAAGAAGGACAAGATCGGAAGGAACGTTCGAAGAGAGGGAGAATCGGCTGGCGATAGGATGTTAGAATGGAGGCAAAGCGGAATGGTGGGCGGCTGCTGGTGTTGCTGCTTCGAGGATGAAAGTTGTATATATAGAAAGAATTCAGGTCCGAGAAGTCAGAAGTTGCAGAACTTAGTTCGACCGCGAAGTTGAAACCGCGTTCGTTTAAATTCCTCCTGACAGTCTGTATTCTACGGGAGCTTGTGCTTTTTGTATTGTTTAAAAAAATTCAAATAACAATTTAAGCAAAAATTGCGATACCGGTTAAAAAAGTATTTATAAGCAACAATGAAGATAAGATACTTGTTGCTGATCGCCCTTGGATTTATCACCTACAGTTCGGCAAGACATCATAGGTGAGTAACTGGCTTTTCTCTTTCTCCTTAATTAAACACCCGAAGGCATTTTGATCGATGAATTAAATCCTTTATATAATTAAATTGTTTTTTTCCATTAGAGACCTTGGCTTCTTAAATCACGTTCAGCTGGTGCATGAGTTTCGCTGTTCGTTGCCGCAACCTAGAGCCGTTCCTGTAGAAGAGCTTCTCAGTGTGGGTCCTTCCCCGGATGAAATATTTTATCCTGTTTCTACGGTCCTTGCGCGATGTGGAGGATCGGGATGCTGTCCGGACGCAAATCAAGTCTGTGCTCCCATAGAGACCAGAAACGTCAGTCTTGTTTTCATAGTGAAACACTTGATCGATCGCCAACGGGATCGTCACCACGAGGTCATCCACGCTCTGGAGCACACCAGGTGCGGCTGCGTAAACGCCAATGATGCCGCTCTAGATTAAAGGCTTCTTTTCGTAGAATGAATTATTCTCTCGAAAGGCTCGTTCCAAAGTAGCTAACGATTCGTTTTAATAGTTTCTCAGTACAGAGGAAGAGGAGAACATTGAGCGCAGAAACTGCCTTCGAATATCACTGCTATTATTAAACGGAGTCTGATCTCAAAATAATCATTTCATTCCAAGGATTCACAAGTAGAATGATCCATAAACTCGTAGATTAAAAAAAAAATTGAATTATCAATATGCATTATTAGCTTTGATCATAGACATATAATTAATTTTTTTTTTTTAGAAAACTTAGAATATTCATATAATTATTATTCAATATCGACAACCGATATTTGTATCTGTGATATTTTACAATATGTATCTTCACCACGCATTGTATTTATCATTAATTTTATATCTTAAATCAAATACAGGATCATTCTTAATATTTAAATATTAACAACTCTTACCTTGAAGGTTCTTAATAATTATTGTTACGAAAGGTCAAAGTATTGCTTGGCTGCCATTAAATCTCGCTTGATACTCTCGTTCTCTGGGACCAAATTTAGTGCAGCTTCCAATTCAGGAATTCCATGCTGGGGCGCTGACAATTTGCAAAGAGCTGCACCCCTTCGAGCGTGACATCTTGCCCTGGATTCTTGATTTCCGGTACAGTGCGGTACCATCAGTTCGAGTGCCTGTTAGTTACATAAGAATTTGCACTTGATCAATTGTTCTGCTTGTATCATGAATTCTCAAGGAATTTTTACTTACTTTAGTGGAATCTTCGACGCATCGATAATAATTGCCAAGAGCATAATGTGCCGCGGATCGATTAACGTAAAGAGAAGCCATGTTCTCGCTCAGCTTGATACCATGACTATAGGCACTTATGGCACCCAGATAATTTCCAGCCTTAAAGAATTCACTGGAAAATTATTAATAAATTATAATTATAAATTAAACGTATTTCGAAATGTTATGTTAACCAATGACTCACTCTCCCTTATCCTTCAGCCATTGTGGATCTTGTTCCTCGGCAGTCAAATCTTCTGCCACGAATCCACATTGCTTTCTTGCTTTGGCTTGCTTCTCGAGCCACTGAAATTATCGTTTGCGTCAGATTCCAAATATACTTAAAATTTTTACATTTACCCTTTATTGTTACTCGAGAGACTCACTTCCTGTTCCTCGAGTCGATTACTTTCTCTAGCAGGCGTCGGAAAAGCACGTTCTGAAAATTGAACAGAGATTGTCCCACATTCTCGTGGCAGCGGAATTGCCTTTTCTCCTTCATCAAAAATTCCTCCTCTTCTCAATGATTTACCGTTCAACAATCGCTCTATAAGTTCCTTGCTTCCCCGTGAACGTTCCTTTCCTTTCAATTTATAAAATCCATTAAGACTTTCTTCATCCATTTCTTTGACCAGAGAATTTTTAACTTTCCCATCGTTAGAATGATCCCCATCGTTTGACAGCCTGTCAGAATCCTCCGAAGTGCTGATCGATTCTTGTATTTGACAATTGATTGACTCTTGATCAATCTCTTCTCCTCTTCTATCATCATGATCAACAGATTCTTTTATTCCCATGTCAAAATCATCCAAATGATTCTTCCATTCCAGCTCCTTGGAATTGACTACGTGACTCGTTTCATTTGCATATCCTGGCACAGCTACAAGTTTCTTCTGATTTAAGATGCTACTCTTGACCACTCCATCCTCATCCTTGAACCATTTAAGTGGCGCTCTTCAAGGAACATTAGATTTGCCAATCATCTAAACTACTGACTCAATCTGACGTACTATCATTAATGACTTTAGTATGATTTTACCTATACGCTTTTCGATTGTCTTGCTTTGTACCCTGGATACCGAGAAGAATCGGTTCTTCAGACTTTTGTCTCCAATCTTCGAGATCCTTCATTGCTTCCTTCCTGTGCGAATCGCGCATTGCATCTATCTTATTAAGAGTCGACGTGTCCAAGTCAATCTGTGACCTGACAGCTTGTTTCTGCAGGTAATCCCGTTTCTCTAAACAATCAATAACAATGGGAACTTAATAAGACGTTATTACACTGTAAAACCAAGAAGAATACAATAACAAACCACTTTTAGCCTTTTCACGTTCCCGAATGGCGTCTTGTGCTCTTTCAATGATCTTTCCTCTCAATTGTCTCTTAGTCTCCTTGTCAATATCATCTCTTACCAAAGACGGCCATTCCAATCCCTTTTCTTCTTTCTTCAGTATAAAAATAGCCTGATCATCGCTCAGGGTACATTCGCTCTCCTCTTCCAGTATACTGCCCCACAGGAACAATTCCAGAATAAACGGTGGATAACTGGCCTAGGGTGAGTAAAAGGATTTCAAAAATTATTCATAGCTTGACAAGATCGCAAATTAAACAAAAAAATTACAGACAATCTTAAAATACCTTGACATAATTATCAAATGCGAAAAGATCAATTTTCTTTGGATGACCAAAGAGCGGCGCATGAATTATAAGATTTTCGGATGTTTGTCGCCAACTGTAATCCTTGACGACGATCGCAGGCATCTCTCTGGATCTTTCTCCTTCTCTCTTTTTATTCGTGTGAAACAAAAAACTGACTAACTAGAATCGCTCTGTGGTTTAACGTCGACATGAAGAAAATGGCGAAAGTACTTTAAACGTACTGAGCATGAGAAGTGTCGATCGAGCGCAAGAAATAATTCAATGGCTCTTGGTTACCGTGGGAACGAAAGCCTTCAGTTGTTTGATTGATAAGCAGCAGTGGGAAATAAAAGTGGATACCGACGACATATCGTGGATGTAACGTACGAATAGTTTTTAATTAAAATCTTCAAAGGTATTCGTAAGTGACAATACTTGTTCTTGTTGATATATTAAAAAGCTGCCAGGATACCTTACGTATCCTGATCTCGTCGATAAACGACATCATTGAACGGGCTCTACTACTTCACTCGTGTAAAATAATTTAATTAAACGTATAATAATAAGTGGCGGGTATCTCACCCAAGAAATAACTAACTAACAGAGACTAACGAACTAACGTATTCAAAAGTTTCGGCGCGGCTCTCCCGGCTTTGTGATGTGCTCCCTAAAAATCTTTTGGCTTTCCTAAATACACGCAGCTACGATACATCGTCCCGTGGACGTTACGCAGTACAATATTATTTCAAAGCCGTTCCATTGAAAATCCTCTAGAAAACTTATCCTTATAAATCAGTCAGTTTTGTTCGAGTTCGATTTCATTAGCTCCCAAAAGAAATTCATTCGCGTTTATTTATCTTATCAATACAAAAATCGAAGGATGCCGAGCGACGTCATCCGAGCAGCCGAAAGGGAAGCATTAGAGAAACAAAAAACAAATGAACCCAACCCCTTGGAAACGCCCGTGGCACAAATTGTCATAAATTTTCTACAGTGAAAAAGAGACTGTCGAAAAATCGACATTTTAAAATCAAAAACTTGTGCTGCGACATTGAGATCTTGAATTTCAATTTTGAGCTATTCATCATTGTTTTCCCTTATTTTCCACGCGTGCAAGCATCCCCGGATTCTGGAGCGGAGCGAACGACTATTGCGATGACTTTATTAGTCGAGAAGACAAAGAAGAACAAGGAGACACGTACGAGGAAATGAAAAGTGAAGAAAACGTTATAAACGATATTTCGCACTGTTACAAAAGACAAAAATGGAGGACACCGATAAACATTCGAATTACCAAGCTAAAACGTTATAGACTATCAAGTATTATGACACTACAAATATGGTTTGCATTTTTTTTTTTTTTTTCCTTTTAGTCATATACTTGGTAATTATTATTATCGTGCTATCGTTAACGTCAATAATCATCGTTAAATATATGTACAAAGTGTTCTCCAATCATTGGTATTTTGCTTATCCGATTTCATTTCTTTTTTGCGCGTAGAAAAGAACAAAGGAAACAAAAAAAAAAAGAAAGAAAGAAAAAGAATTTTCGCGTCACCCAGACCTGCCGAACGGATAATCAAAACACTTTGTAACATTGGACATAAAACTTAAAGCTATTTATAAATAAGTACACGTACGATGGAGGGTGATCGGGGAAATGGAAGAAGGGCGATGAGGGGAGTATGTTACGCTCGTCCAAAAAAGACGCACAAGATTTTTCAGTCAAACGGCAGCCATTATAAAAGTTACCTCGATAAAAAGAAGACATGGAGGATCATCCTCTTACGTTTGACTGATTCTTTTTTTCTTCTTCTTTTCGTTCACTCGATTTTCCCGTTAACACGGAATAACCTTATTATAGATTACGCAACGTATCCAGCGATCACGCATCCACGTCGATCATAACGATCTATCGGATCCATCAATTAATCGTATCATTTATCCTTGGTACTTTCAGTCTGGCTCTGGCAAGCAGGACGTGTCTTTCCTTCTACGATTTTTGAATGTAACGCGAGTCCTTCGGTGGATCGATAAAGTGTCTGAATTACATTGAAAATCATGGACACGTTGAATATCGGTGTTTAATCGAGTCGTTTTGATTCGATGCTTGATACGAATTGTGTCTTTGAGCAAAAATCAAAGTGAAAATGCCGAGAAAGGGTAGGGCATGACGGATGGATGTAAGAATGAAAGAAATGAAGAAGAGGCGACGTGGATGGGATTCGAGTAAGGTGAAGATACTTGAAGTTGGTCGTGCCTACGCTTAGAATTACAATATTAATAGTGTAATTGCCTTAGTCGATTAAAAAATTCGTTGATAGTTTATGAAATACCGTAAAAGGACAGCCATTTGTTTCTAGCAATAAATTTGCTAGTGTCTCCTTAGATTAAGAGTATGAGTTATCGATATTACTTCGTTAGTCTTTTGAAATAAATTAAGAATAATAATAATAATAATAATAATAATGATAATGATAAAAAATAAAGAAAAAGAAATCGTCGGAATTTCGATAACGTGATACTTGCTGTCTCGACTCGGAGACGTATAGGTACAGTCACGAAAGAATTAATGAATAATACCTAACTTTGTTACAATTTTTCCTTTCATCATTGGACATTTTCTAATCTTCTACGAGATACACGCGCGCATACTCTTACACTCGGCAGCAGACGCACACAGGCACACACATACACGCATTGTGCGTATTGCACAAGAATACTCTCTCGTTATCGCACGCACTTTCGCTGTTTTCGCTATGGTGATTCCGATCGATTATTTAAATATCAATTATTAATTAGCCGTAGCGATAGCAGTAACGTAGTGTAACGGTAATAACTGCAGTGATTTTAGTAGTCGTAAATAGAAGTAGCAGTGCTGCTGATAAGTATAATAATAACAATGTATAATCGAAATTCGTAATAAAGAAATAGAAAAAATACGAAAAAACATTGTCGCTTTACGTTGAGGATCTTTCGATTTAGCGAGAATTAACGAATGTCCTATAATCTAAAAGTAAACATGGCTTTGTAGATAATTTCATTAAAACAAGGATCCATTCTCTTTGTTTTTTTTTTGTTTTTTTTTCTTCCAACGGACGAGTCAACGCGTTGATGGAATTTTCTAATGATCTTTAAATGGCTGACGGTCGACTTCGTCTAGTGAACAAAAGTTCAAGTTGATGAAATTTGTAATAATCAGCCGTTGTAAATAAAGACGAACGAAGGTACGCTACGAGTAGCATTGGAATTTCGGTAGATCGAATACGTTGGAGTTCCTGGGAACTTTGACACTCTCTCTCTCTCTCTCTCTCTCTCTGTCGTTTCACACAAGATCCAAAAATTGAAGCGATCCACTCGATGTCTATTTAATCAGGAGTTACTTCTTTCGTGCTGCTTTTTCGGCTTTTCGACGCATTCGCTCCAGTTCCTTACGCTCTTTGCGTTCTCGTTCTGCCTGCGCACGGAGTTCCTTCAATTTTCTCTTAAGGTGCGCCTTCTCCTCGCCCGAAATACCCAGAGACTTCAGATCTCTGGATTCTATTCGCAAAAGACTCGCACCGTTGATGCCTGCTTCGGCGAAACGATTTGCGTAACGTTCCAATCCCACGCCTGACACCCATTGACAAACCTGTAAAACGTCAGGTAGAGATAAGAGGTGCTACGATATTTTTTTAATGAGCAATTTCGGAATTATATATTTGAAAGAACTCTTTTTTTTGTTTGTTTGTTTTGTTACTTACTAGTTCCTTGGGCCACTCGGCGATTGGACTAACCGGAGCATTTTGCCAGAAGTGCGACTTCTTGTCACTCAGTCCGAAATCACTTGGATGCGGTGGTAACCAAACTTCGCTTGAGTCTGAAATAAGAATTTATTATTTTTCTTCTTATTATGATCAAGATTCTTTTTTTTATATATATATGTTCATGCAATTACCCGCACTTCCTGCTTTGGATGGACTGGGGTCGACAGCAGGAGGACTTATCGAACCGCCTGAGGATAGACTCGATGGTGAGCCTCCAGGATGATGCCAGGGTGCACTTCCAATTCCGATCAGGTTCTGAGAAGGTATTGTCACTTTCTTCACTGTAATTACATCGAGAATATTGTAATCTACAAAGGAAACGAATAACGCAATTTTCTCTTTAACGTTCTCGTCCTTACCTCTCTGATTAGCTTCACTGACGGCTTGTCTTATTTCCTCAACTAAATGATGCGTGACTAGGGTTGGGTCATTACTATGTGGATTATTTGAATCGCTGAAATCCCCGGAACTTTCTCTCGAAGAGGAAACGTCGTTTCCTCCAAGTCTCCTTTCCCTCTCGGCAAGGACCTGTTTCAGTTGCTCAGCTAGAGACGCGGGAGGTCCCGTCAAACCTGATCAGGACAACGAGTATTATCATTAGTGCCAATCAAAAGTAAATTCTATAGTAACTCAATCATCTTGATTTCAAGTTATCGTACCTTTTTGCGAAGGTGGCCAACTTTGTTCCGTCATAGCCCTGACCTGTGAGCTGATAGTACTGTGCTGGCGAATCGTCGTCGAATGCGTCGACTCCAGGTGCTGCTTGCTCTTTTGCGAACTGATGGAGGAACTACTGGAGTAGGAACTCAAGTTCGACGGCTTCGAGGAAGAGTCATTGGTCAGTCTACTATTACTGTCACGAGGAACTCCTGGTTTCGAGGAAGAATCATCATCGGTATTATCTCCGGATTCATCCAGTCCGTAATCCGAGCTGCTATTGCTTAGTCCACCAGATCGCTTAGGAAGCTGACGATTGGCTAGTCCACCTCTGCTCGCTAGTTCAGCCTTGCTCTTCCCAGCAGAATTGTCCAGAAGACGATGAGCAGGAACGGCACGATCCAGCTCCTCCTTCACCGGCAATGGTAACGGTAACTTCCTCTCAACGGTTGCCGTTTTGTCCCCATCATCCGGACTGCTCAGGTCAGACGTCTCCGTATCGGAGAGCTGACAACTCGTAGACGACGGAGGTGGTGGAAGCTGTCGCCTGGTTGGCTGAGGAGTCACGATCCTCGCCGTTGCCCCGTCATACGGTAATCGCACCGGTAAACCGAATCTTCGCTGCGTTTCCATCAGTTCCACTTCTAATGTAATTACCTGCGAATCAAAATGATCCTTGAAGATCATCGACTGAGACAGTGCCAGAACTAAAAACTCCAGGGCATCAGCCATCGACGTACGTACCCTATCTTTAAGACTTTTCACAAGAGCATTGTACTCCGTGTCTTTCTCCTGGAGGAGTTGTTGATAAAATTCATCCCGGGCAACGATATCCGTCCTGAGTTCTCGTGCTGCTCTCCTCGCCCGCGCATATTTCTGCTGAAGTGCTGCATTCTGCGCTGTAGCCTGCGTGAGCATCTCTCGTGCTGCTGACAGATCCTGTCGTGCTGCCCCCAGGGCTCGTTCGGATTCGTGTAATCGCAGACCAGACTCACGCAACTTGGCCGCATATTCTTCGCTACCTGCACCGCTGTTCTCCAGCTCCACCAACTGTGAATAACGCAAAGATCCACGTCTTTATATAGATTCTGGATAAAGCATTGGAATCGTAGAGGCCTTTGGTTAGATTTTCGAGCTTGCGCGACTGTACAGTGTTATAGTAATGTTGGGATTTTATGATAAAAGCTTAAGCTACACCACAAAGACCTATAAAGTCGGGCACCAAGCATGCGAGGGCTAACATAGGACTCAGGATGCTGACGATGACATTACATTAACATTTTTTTTTTTATATTAACGTTATACCTACTAGCATTTTACATACGGAGAATTAATTGGGATTATTAATTTACTCAAGAGGATGACTTACGCTGTAGGAGATGTACAGTTCTATGTTGTCTGTTAGAACTTTAATGTAATAAGTAACAAGTGTGTAGTTACCTTGGCTTTGAGCTTTTCCACCTCTCCGTCGGCTAGTGCGAGCTTATATTGACTCTGCAAGCAGCCAATAAATACGCACGACACATAAGCAAAACCCCAAAAAAAGTCTATACTCAAAAATCGCTAAGAACGACAGTCTCAAATCTCTGAAAGGATTTTTTTGGCCTGAGATTTTCCCAGTTTGTTAAATCAGTGTCAATGACAGGCTACACTGATTTTCAGGGTACACATATAATATTCATTGGTGACTAAAACAAATTCATTTTGTACAAGACTACTTAGATCTAGGATACTGCTCTCTCTCTCTCTCACTCTCTCTATACTGAAACATATTCTAAAGAAAATCTTCTTTTTCTTAGCTAGCGATATTTAAAGACCCAAAAAATTGTATGTACAGCAGAAAGTGTGATAAGAGTCGGCGATGAACGACGAATGAAAAATGTACACCAAAACTATGTAATACAGCACGTACAACACCAAACAATGTTAAGCATATAGAATAGGATTTTAATGGAGCTAGCAGAAGGGAAGTTCGCGATGATCACTTGTCAGTCCAGGTCATCGAATTTCCCAATTGTCAAAAAAAAAAAAAAAATTTAACATCTCCACAACGAGGCCATCGTTCTGCTTAATCTCGATGTGAATTCAAGTAACTCGTGCTATTCTACTAAGGATAACTTGGAACGATCTAGGTTACCTCTTGCAAGAGCATCCTGAGGCTGTCCACGTCGCTCTGCGTGGTGGTTGTTGAATGTGGAGGTAAGGAGGAACTTATGATCGGCGATCTACTTCTACTAGATGGCGACAGGTACGCTTCGATTGGACTGTGAGGAGGATCACCTTCCGAACAGGAAGACATGGCCGGGGATCCAGGAATACCTCCAGGCATTCCCATTCCGCTGCTCATTGAATTGTCATCGCCTCCTCGTTGGCCATCCGGCGAATTCCCCTCCGAGAAATTCAGTCTCCTGCGTCCAGAGATCAAGTGGTTTGATACAAAGAAAGCCAGAGTAATTTTTTAAAGAAAATTCACTTAAGTCTATTTTCCCTTCA
Organism: Hartigia nigra; assembly: GCA_031001745.1. Lineage (NCBI taxonomy): Eukaryota > Metazoa > Arthropoda > Insecta > Hymenoptera > Cephidae > Hartigia > Hartigia nigra. The sequence goes on from JARPRG010000294.1 coordinate 1,740,389, forward strand.
GCACTCCAGGAGGCCTCGGGCTGCACGCTGGAGTGGCCGCAAATTTTCATCAGCAAAAGTTTGTGAGCAAGGATAAGTCATCATTGGGAAATTTATCGTAGTTTTGAAACGATGATAAACCAAAGAGTAGCAATGAGTTGTACCTGTTGGTAGAATTGTTGGCTTGCTCTCGTTCTCTGTCTGCTTGTAAGCTTTGCCGAATGAGCATAGCTACCTCTGAGTTTCGGGGATCTCGTTCTCTGCCAATCAAGAAACGTACAAGACCTGAAGTGTTCCTGAGGACACTGGCAGCATAAGCCTGAGTAACGCCGACCAGGGATTTCCCATCGACCTCCACGATTTGATCATTCACTTGAATCCTGCCTTCCCTAGCTGCTGCTCCCTTTTCTGTTATTGTTTTCACAAAGATACCCAGCTTCTCAAGACCCGCGTCCGCACCCACGCCCATTCCGATTATGCTGAGTCCAAGACCTTCCGGACCCTTCATTAGCTCCACAGGGAATACCTGGTGGTACCAATCGTTCAATTATTCACTGACAATTCTTTCTTACATCGACTATCTCGAAATCGTTACCTCCATTTTTTCCACGCGTTTCTCCAGCTCGTATTCAGCGCTCGCAGCGACCGGGTCGACATCCTCGTTGCGCCGATCGTACTCGTTCACGGAATGCGTCGAATAAACTTTCATGGGTCCCATATCGAAGGAAACCTTCGAGTTCTTTTTAACGGAAATCGTAGGTGGCAGTTCCTCTTCTTCGTCCTCGGATTCCGGAATACCAGCGACCTCCATCCAAAAGTGACCATCCTCGAAGTAGTGCACGCCGTTCTCCACGAGGATCTAGTCACATTCACGGAACGCATCTTACAATCTGTCAAAGTAATACTAAAGTCGTTCAAAGAATTTCATATGAAATTAATAAATGATTTACAATCTTTCCTCGGACAGGCTGGTACTCGTCCTGATGCTCGGTCTCAGTATCCTCATTGGTTTCCTGAGTGTCATTGAGACTACTGACGGAGCCCAGAAGACCACTTTCGCTACCAGTAACAGAGCCCACCTGACTCTCCGTCAAGGAGTCTATCGTCAGGTCGCTACGTGATCTATGAGACAGACTGACATTGGCTAAAATTAATTAAAAAATCCAGGAATCTCAAAATAGATCAAAATTCTTATTCTCCTTGCGAATAATAATTATCGAAAAAAGAATTCAAGTGCAGAAGCAGAAAAAGCGACTGAACATTCGGAACCAGGATGCAAAGTTTACTTGATGATGATTCACCTGTAGTCCTGAGTTGTACTATTGATGAGACTAGAATCTGGAGCAGAGAGGACATCGGAGAGCCAATCCGGAGTATTGTCCTGTTCTTCTCTATCCTTGTCCTTATCCTTATCTTTGTCCAATCTTTTTTCCTCCTCAGCAGTCGTAGAAGCCGTGGTGCTGGTAGGTGACAATAATCTTGCTATCTCTTGGGCCTCTTCGTCCGACAGGAGTGCCGAGCCTTGTCTAGTTTATCATTTTTACCATTGACTTTGATCTCAGCTCTTTTTTTTTTCATTAAAACTATTAAAATTATTACAATAACAAAGGGGGAGCAGCGTTGCAAAGGAATGTCCCTCTACTCACCTGATCTTTTTCTCCAATATGCTGCAAAGTCCAGGAGGCACATTGTTGTTTCATCACAGGCACATATCGAATTCAATACAGAAGACAAGTTAGAATAGACCAAACGAAAGGTTCTAGATTACTCAAGAAAAGTGCATCAGCCTGAATGACAATGAAGAATTTTTATCAGCGAACAAAGTACGATCGTTCGCATTGCGCAAAACTTGACGAATGAAACGCGAAGGAAGAATTTAAAAAATACAAACAAAATGAAGATGACTCGTGTTCCTTGTCTATTTTCTATGTTAAGAAAGCAGAGCATGCTGCGGTTGCCGACGAACGTTAGTAGAGCATTAGAAAAATAGATATTCCTTGGATCAGGTGGATGCTTGGGTGCCTGGATGACCTTCGCACTTTCCGATTTTGACATTAGTCAAATAAGACACCCTGGTCGAACCTATTTTCTTTCTCTACTGTCGAATAGTCATTGATTTTATTACTTACCGAGAACTCAGCAAGTTTTCAGCCTCGTCGGCTGTCATTGTATCCGGCGTCATCGGAGCCACAATTTTCTTGTTCGATAATCTTCCTGGCGTTTCCTGTTGTCCGTTCAGACTTTCATTCTCCAAGGAGGTGAGACTCTCCAAATTCGTGATGGTTTTGGCATCACTAGAATCGCTATCCTCTACGAGGCTATTCTCAGAGTCCTTTTGCTCGTCCGTGGAACTATGATCCTGGTTCTTCTGTGAGATAACCCCTGACACCTGCGACTGAGACTTCTTTGAACTTTGGGTCGAATTCGAGCTGCTAGTCTCGGACAGTCGCAACTTGGCAATTTCGGCTTTCATTTTCTCTTGTTCCCAAGTAGTTTGTGGCTGCTCTGAATCCTCGAGATTTTTTCTTGAAGCAGTAGCAGGACTTTCCACGTGACTCGATCTGATCAGGCTACTCTGATCGGACCCGGAACTAGAGACTTTGCCACTTTCGTTGAGATTGCTCCTGGTAGAAGTGGTCAACGCATCGGAGCTACATTTTGTCTCATTAGATACGCTTTCCTCGGCAGCACCAGACTGCTTAATGGAACTAGTCTTAGTGCGATTACTAGGAACAACGGGATATTGATTTGTACTCGAAGACGATTTGTCCAGGATATCCGCCTTGTGTTCTGTCTCGGTGAAGCTTGACCGTTTCTCCGTAACTTCTTCCTTATTCTTCGCCAATTTCTCTCGCACAGATACTTTTATCTGGTCATTTCGCGCGTTTGACACTGTCTTCTGACAGTGAGTCTCTCTCACCATGTCCTTCTCTGAGACAGACTCCACTACTGACTTTTCCGTTTTCTCCTCTTCCTGTACAGTACTCGTGACCGTCGCTTGCTGAAACTTGTAAACGCCATCCTGTGATCTCTCCTCGCACTTCACCTGCTGCTGATGACTCTCCAATATTAACTGCTGCTTTTCCTCAGCCGCTGCCGGTAGACTAGTCTCTTTCGATTCTGGTTTTCTTCTGCTCGTCGTGGATGCCTCTTGAGACTGTTGAATTCGTTTAGCATAAGGTGACGGTATCGGTATGTCCTTGTGTTCCAAGGGTGGAAACTCCTGGTCTGAACTGACGACAGAAGGTGGACGTTGTCCCAGGCCAGCCGCTGGCAACTCGACCCGCACATGGGAACGTCGTATGACAGTCGCCGTGTCGGTCTCGCTGAACTTTGACTCCTTCTCCGTATTGATCTCATCGTCCAGGATCTTCTCTGTGTAGCTCGTCGGCTTCTCGGGCTCCTCCGTTTCCAAATCATAGCTGTTACGTCCTTGAACAATAAAGTTACTCAATGTTAGACTCACCACTGATCTTGCTTTGGCAGCGGCAACAAGTCCTAACGATCCCGTGATCGTTTTATATGTATCAGGTATACTGAATATACGGAATTTCATTGAAAAACAAAAAGATCTTTTACACTATTTTTTTTAATAGAAAATACCTCGACAATCGATGCACAGCAGACGAAGGCACATAGCACTTTGGTCGAGTAACTTGGTCTATGCTTCTTCTTCTTTTTTTTTTCTTTCTTTCTTTCAGAAGATACCTAATACTCTCAGGACCTCGACATCTTTATCCCGTTAATAAGCTTCTGATATTAAACTAGGACAAAAGCCACTCGTCCAAACGACTAAAGGCAACCTTCTGCCTTGTCATGCGTGGGCGTGCATGACTGGAATGCCAAACATCTCACCAAAAATATATCGAAGCACACAGGCCAAACAAAAAACATGTACCAAGGGGAATATCTTATACCGAAGTCCATCGACTCGTTAGCTTTCATACGTTTAGACACGCACACAGGACTTTGATCACGATTTACTTAATATTCTATAGATTTTCCTGTGTAGGCCTTCGACATGGATATCATTATTCGTCATGACGCATTGACAATAGCAAATCAAAAGACATGCCTCAAGGACTTCAGTGCAGGTGCACTTTGTTTAATCAGAGAACCATAACCGATCGACTATTAAGAATACATTATAATCATTCTCGATGCTTAGACGCGCTTAGAAATTACTTAAAATCTTTATACACAAATCTTGTAATTGTTTACAGTCATCGATTACTGGCGTTTCAGCTGATTTTGCACTTTTTATGAATGTACGTCCTTTTTAGAAACCATCGAATGTACGTAAACCGGGTACTTTTGCACCGACGCAAATATTCATTAAGAGAGAGAGAGAGAGAGAATACTTAGTGATTTTTCAAGTACTTCGATCACGCAAAAGCCGCGAGGTACAAGCAAACAGATGCCGAACAGGGCTCATACTGATTTCTATAAATAATGCAGTTGAGACTGGTAGGAGAAGTATGAGAGCAGGAGAAGCTGGAGAGAAGGGGTCGAGACTTCTTGTACTCTTACTTTTACTTTTTAGTATTTTGGCATCCTGCCACTTAGCATAAGGTAGTCTACTAGCCACGGCCGTCCTTTGAATAATTCCAATCGGCACGGGAGCGCATCCTTCGTATTTTTAGTGCTTTTCTTATTATTAGTATTTACTTTATCTTTAGGGTTTCCTTTCATTCTCAAGTTTTTGCGTAGGTGTCATTCAGAGCATAGATTTGTAGTACCAGAGACTTTCTTTGCTGACACAGATGACAAGTAATATACGAAATCCAAGAAGAGAATATGACTCTTGTTTTTCATTCGTTTCATCGAAATTTTCGTTATTAGGTAAACGAAGATGCATCCATGATCTTGTTGATTTCATTGGCGTTTACGCAAGGAGAAAACAGAAGACAGATGGTCCAAAGCTTTTTTTTAACTATTTAAGAAGTTGAATTTTTGAAAGTTAGAAAATCACTATGAAACAAGATAATAAATGTAATGTGTATATGATTGTTGGAAAGCAGTTCCAGTGATGTAAAGTAAGATTTGAATGGCTTACCGGTTTGAATTTTTTCCGGGATCTCTTTCTCGGCTTTCTCTTCCTTGCTTTCCTTCGACGGAGAACTCGGTGAACTCATACTCGAGGATGCACTATCCGTTCCTCTCGATGATGGTCTCAACTCGCTCTCCGGTGATCTTGGCATTTCTATCCTCTTGGCTTCGGATACACTTTCTTTCCTCTTTACCGTGTCTACGCTCGGCCTTGCCCAATCCGGTCGCGAATCGGTCCTAACGATTTCATTTCTGGTTTCGGTGTTCAACGAATCCCTGGAAGACTGTAGATCCGCAGCGTTCTTAAGGATCTCTTCATTTTTTGCAAGCCATTCGTTCTTCCAGTCGGAAGTTTTAGCTGGTGAACGAACTGGAGTCATTGGTGGATAATTTGAGTATTCTGGTATCTCTAAATCCTCGCTGTCTATCCTGATTTTGTTCTCGGACTTGTTAGCAATGGTTATGTTCTCCGTAGAGACCGTCCGAATTGGACTTGAGACGTTCGTCACTTTTTCGTTAGGAGAAACGTGCGATTTTATTGCTTGAGATTCTCTCTCGAGACCCGTTCCATTTTTCGAAATAACTTTTGACCCGGTAATCCCATCGGAGTTTTCACTTTTCTGAACACCAGGACTCTTTGACGAATCCACATTTTTTTGGCCGACCTTACTCGTTACTCCCTTTTGTACAATCGCGTATTCCGGTAACGAGGTGTTCTGGGTCTTTTGCACCTGGTTCACTTGACACTTGGAAATATCTTTCTGATCTTCGTGATTTCGCGTTGAATTCTTGTTAGCTTGAGCATTCAAACCTTTTTGAACGACAGCGTACTCCGGCATCGTCGGTGTACTGTCCGAATGTTTATTGACGCTTGCGTATTCGGGAGTCTCTGGGAAATCCGGGCTGCTAGGACTGATCGAAGCTATACTGGCTGGTCGTTCCTTCCTTAAATTACCTGTCGAGGAATTCCTTGTCGGTGGTGGCGGTGGAGGTGGTGAAACATTTGGAGAAGGTCTGGTAGAACAGAAACTGGCTGATCTTGTAGCCAGTGGGTTCACTGAATCCAATGATCTCTTAACATCCTTTTCGTGACTGGCAACTGCGTGTGGATGATCTGCTGTGCTATTCTCATCCATGCTAATCCTGTTTAAATTTTGGTTCAACGAAGTTTGAACAACCGATCGATTTGGATCCGAATTGAACCTACTGGGCCTCGTCTTTGAAAAGTGACTCGTCCAATTTTTCTGCTTCTCTATCAACTCCTTAGGATTTAATCTTCTCTCTGGTTTCTCAGGCTTCTCAGGTTTCTCAGACTTTTCCAATTTCTCATCCAAACGATTTTCCTTCTCATGATTTTTCTCAAATTTATCGTATCTCCCGAAACCGACTCGTGGCCTTAGTCTGTCCGTCATACAATCCGGACCTTGCGAGTGTCCATTCTCAAAGTGACGTTCAGCATTAAGAGCCGGTACACTGGCACTCCAATTGCTCAAGTGATCCCTTGTTCCTGGAGGAGACGGAGATCGCGGTCGTGGCGACCTGGCCGGTGAAGTACATCCGGAACCCGAATTTGCTGAACTCGAACGTGAACGCAATCCATGCAAATTCGTAGGTTTTGCCATTCGATCGCTCCTATGAAATACAAAAAGAATAAGAACAATTTTTCTGACAACAAATAAAACATAAACAACGTTAAACACGCGACTTTTACTTACGCTCGATTCGGCTTGTTCTCCTCGCCCAGTTTCTCAAACAATGCTCGCGCATTGTTGAACCGCGCTACGTGGCTCTCTGTCCTGACGACTGTCACCTGGGTCGGAGAATCCTTTAGCGGTGCCGGCGGCTCCTTGAATCCTTCCGAGAGTATTGTATTTGTACGATGACTAAGATTCTCCAGCTGGGGCTTCGGTTGGAATATATTCGCTATCGCCGAGACCTTCGAGCCTCCCATACGTTTCTTTTCTTCCAACGCTGCCATCTTTGCCTCGCTGCTCACGCTCTGATAACAATTAAAGGCTAACGTTATTAGAGGTATCTGATTCTTAAAACGACAACTTACACGCGGTAATGCTACACCCTGACAAATGAAATTCCTGAGATACGATGATACATCGATACCCTCATGATAAACTGATAAGGAATTAGATTATTAAATAAACGATCTTCCGAGATAACTCCAGGTGCCGTAGACTTAGATTCTTTATTTTTTCCAAGAAGATATAACGTCTACCTGCCACCTTCCTGATAAGATCTCTTGCAATTGGAGGTTGCTCTGTAAGGCGCCAATGCTTCAGCCCATTGTCATTGACGTAGGTCTTTCTCGATCCTCTTCAATTTTCCAAATCTGCAAAAGCAAAAGATACAAGATTACTTTTAAAAATCTCCAAGCAACGTGAGCGAATGGATATCGATTTCAATACCCCAGATAAATCTTATCTTAGAAACAGGTGCATTCACACTGAAGAATTTCTGGTCAATGAACAGTGAACGTCATTGATTTAAAGGCGACCTTTATTGAATTTCTATACCCGCGCATAAAGCTCCTCCAGAGTGATAAACTACCCCCTGCGATCTGAAGGCATTAAAACCTTTGAAAATCAGCTTCTAGAGATCATCTCTGTCTACCCCAAGCCGACAATTCACTGAGAACATCTCAATGAGAATGCACGTCAAAGAAAGTCCAATTGATCAGCTAAAATTAATAATTGATAAGAAGACTTCTCGCCTGGAGTATTAATAAATGGATTAGGCGTGAAAGGGCGTCAAGAAAGATCTTCGAAAGATCAAAGATCGTTAGTTACCCAAATTTTGAAAAAATTCTATTAATAAAAAAAGACCCAAAGTCTTTAGCAGTCTCGACTCAAATGATTGAAGTCAGAGTTAAGTGGAAGACATGGGGTATCCTATAGCGGTGGGTGGGTCTTGTCTGGGCTTCGACCCTCCAGCCTTCCAACCACCCAGCCACCCATTCACACAATCACACAGCCACAGGATACACTGTACTTCCACAATCAATACTTGAGTCCTGTTCTTCTCCATGACTCTGACTCTGTCTTTGCTTCCATTCCACTAGCAGAGAAGACGATTTTAGGAAGATTAAGAATATGCGTTATGAGCTCCATTGGGTAGTAACCCTTTAGGAGTCGGCAGCATCTTCCAAGATACGGCAGAGATGACTTTTAACGTGACCAATCAAATCTTGTGGACGTTACGATTCCGTGAGGTAAAATTGCTCGGGATGGTGGATCAATGAATTTCCATTTTTACACCTTTGTCGCCAGGATATTCCGAGTCAATTTCCTGACAGCCATTTGAACCTTTCAAGCTGTCAGACATTAACGCTTTCAAACCTCTGTTCACTATTCTTTTCTACGCGTTCCTTTTCAAGAAGGATTGATCGTGAGACTGAAACGACTTCCGACTGTAATACCCTAGACAATTTCATACACTGTATATGCCGTTCAATCGAAAAGCCTCTAAAGCCGATAACCAAGCTTTGAGCTTTGCGCAATTCCGTAATTTCATTTGTTAATGGCTAGTGTACTTGACTCCCAAGAACAACCTTGAACTCCGGTCCTTGAACCAGACATCTATTGTAACGAAGTGACCTTCAGCTACCGTTACCTTCTCGGACATCCTGTTTTCAAAGAACATTTTGCTTATATTACAAAAACCTCTATTAATCACGTTCAGCATCCAACGTCCTTCGAGCACGTTCAGCGATAGTCATAGTCAACGTAATAAACAGATGAACTTTTTAGGAAGGTTCAAGGTTCACCACTGGAGAGGAATTTCTAGGCAAATATCGAATCTTTACGTTCAGGTGCTACCATTGGAAATAGTGTCACACCAGCACGTACAGTTAGGCTTTTATGCTTGTCGCATACTAATCTGTACTCGTGCATTCCTCTTGCCTAATCTCAATCCGTTTAAACGATTTGATTTCTGCTTTTGATTCTTCGTTGTAATTTTTAGCGTTGAAAATTTAAAAAAAAAAAGGACAATCACTGATTCCGGATGTGCCAATTGTCACAAGGAGTTCACGGACCTGCTCTTATCAAGGACTCCTTATCAGAATTCTATTACTGTCGTCTTTGTCTTCTTTTGAAAAAGGTCTGCACTGTGCAAACTACTTTTAAATTTGTCGATTGCTATCGACAACTGAAACTACTTGTCGCCCCTGGTTTTTCTTTACCTCCCTTTAGAATAAAATCCATGTCCAGAGCTAATCAGAATTAATTTGACGCGTATCGAAAATATCTCAACAAGTATTGTTGACGCTTTTTCAGGATTGCCGATTGGTCGTCTTTAACGCCGTTCAATGCGTATGAATTTGCCGCTTGGTGTGCATCACGCTTGATGTTCATGGCTTGCAGTCAATTTGATAGATCGTAGTTACTTGAAAAATCTAAAGATATTAATTAATTTCTTAATCGCTCGTGGGACGTCAGACTTAAACGAACACAGCGCACGAAATAGACCTTTGGTATAAGAAAATAATCGTGATTCACACTACGTTTCGATAATGCAAGAACAATTGAATATCTCGCTATGACAGCAGTTCTATAGAAGGTGATAAAGTTGAGTCACTTGTTAACAAAAATATTACTAACTTCTGCCATTCAAACATGGTGTTGCATTACAATTTGGACTTGAGAGAAGTGAAACTTAATATACCAGGTCTCCATGTTTACTTCTAAACTCACTGAGAAGTCTTTCACGGACTGTATAGGTATGTGTGTTTATTTGTCGAGCAAAATATTGCGTAACTACGGTATCTGCTACAATTGAGGTTCCAACTGACACAATTTAATGTTATTTAATAAAAGAAGTAATGTCGTTTTTTTTTTTTAGAATTAAATACAGACAAGTATATGACCTTTCGTGCTAATTAGAATGGCAGTTGTTCGATAGTCTATGAGGGTCAATTAATTGGCAATGTCTGCAATGCAAGTGACCGAAATAGAAAAGTCCTTACTTAAAAGGCCGAATATGAAACGGACAAGTTCAGCGCTTTGTAACGAGACAATTATTTGAACGAAGTGAGAATAATAATAGGTTGTATCTTCAGAATGTTCAGTGCTAGAATAGTTGAGATAATCCAGGAATATTTTTTGTAGCGTTCCTGATAAATCTACAGGATGCTTTGAATAGTAATTATAAGTAAATCCTTATTCCTGTAAGGCTCTCCAATGTCACATACCAATATTAAGAGCATCCGAATATGTTTATTTTTAAGCGCGAAACTTCCTACACCGGAATTCACTATAATTTCCGCATAAAGATTAACGGCCATTTATCCGCACGTAAAAGTTCCGTTTGAAGTATGAAAATTTGAAGAAAAAAAGGAATTAACGACGAGATCGATAAGAAGATTATCGACGGCGTAACTTCAGAATGATGTTGAAGGTTTAATCAAATGCAAATTACATTCCAATCGCCATTAGAGGCCAGTGACCGTTGGAGCCATGGACCATACCGAAAATTTTCGCGCTTTCGTCAAGGCGATCGAATCTCTCTTGGAACGTGCACTTCTTCACTCGCAAATTCAGGAATCTTTACTGTTTCACACGGAGATTGTCCTAGGCCTTGGCGCGGGTCTTCGTCTTACGATGGAGAAAGAAAAGGAAGGATATTATTCTAAGATTATATGGAGCACTCACCAGAGGTGTCACCATGTGCACGGAAGCATTCCCTCCAGCGAAAATACTAGGAGAACGAGAAGTCTTGTGAATTTGTTGGCTAGTTGGCTTCCACGAATGACTCCACTCTTACTTATGTCACTGGCAACATCGAGGAGTTGACGGAGTTACCGGATAAGGACAAAAATTCACGTGAATTCAGGAAAAGATAAGCGTGGATGCAAGGACAGATTAACAGATAGTTTTATATATATATATATATACGTCTGTAGAGAGAGAGAGAGAGAGAGAGACAGAGTAGAAAAAAGAAAGAGAGAGAGCACTAATATTTCGCGGCTCTGTCAACTCTAGTGAACACTGCTTGGAGTTCGCGTTCGTGACAGACGCTTATTTTCACGGATTTTATTCTCGTTTCTTCAAATATCAACGCTCCTTTGATTAGCGGATATTGTCTTGACTGTCACGCTCTCAACTAGGAATTTTAAAACGGGCTAATAATTACTTTCAATTTAATTCAGCTCCGATTTTTCGAGCGCAAAACACTTTCACGACCGGCTGGGAGCTGCCCGTGTCAACAACCCGTGAAAAATGGCCCAAGATGGTCGCTATCCTATTTAAAGATGGCGACATCCAAGGCATAGGGATATTTCATTTTATGCTTCTAAATGCAACAAATTAATCGTTAGAATGAATCTTCCGATGATAAATTATTCTTATATTTATATTATTTAATTTTAAAGCAATATGCGTTAATAATTCAACTCTAGACTTACATAGTTACGAGACTGGAGCCGCCCCGACATCCATTACTTTTCTAGCAGAAATCACGTATTTCTTTCTTTGATATTGAAACTCCAATAGATACACATCGTTATAGTTTATAGACGACACTTGAAACCTCGTGCTTCTCTGATTCAATGTTAATTCAAAATTTTGTCTGATTTTGGACTTTAGCGCGTTTTATGTCTCTTGGACATTTTTTTTTTCTCCAATTGGTACGGGAATTTATCGATCGCTCGTACACACGTCACACAATGGCGACGGACGTTCGAGTCCTCGTATAGTTGTACGACTAGATAATTGTTTACTGTGCTTGTTTCATGAGATACGGCATTTTTTCCTGTGCTCCTTGTGTACTTCGTGGCTGGTTCGTTTACTCCAACGATATTTATTATGTATGACTGTCGGTCCCGTGTAATTTGTGAGGTGGGAAGTGTGTTTTAAGTGAGGATAATAACGAGTGTGCACGTAAGTGTGTACAAGCTGCCTGAAGGGCTGGTATCATCAAAAAGACTTATGTTTGCAAAAGATGAACTTATCTCTAAAAAAAAAAACATGTTGGCGATGACAATGAGGATGTTAACGATGTTCTAAAAGTTCTCGAGCATATCTAGTGATGCCAGGACTTAGTTAAACTTTGCCTTAAGGACGAACTTTTTGCAAGAGTAGACCCCTCGTCTTAAAGAAGGACTGCGTTTAGCTACTTTATATATAAATAAAGGGGTGACGCTCCGTGTTTTCTCGGACTGTACGAAAGAGAGGGAGAGCGAGTGCGAATGAGAGCGAAAGCGAGAAAGAGTGAGAGAGAATGAGATAACGAGACACGGAACCGTGAGGAAACCCGTGAAAATTCGTGAGAACGTTAAAAACTGTCAATCCCGTTGTTATCCATAGGCCAAATGTTGAAAACGTTAAATGCATTGACAACTACTCGATAATAAAGGCTCCCTTCGTGTCATGCACGTGTTAGTCTGAAAAATGGAAGAAGAACGTAAACCCTACAAACTAAACTGTAGAACGAGAACAAAGCAGCAGCTTATGCGATCTGCGAACTTTTCGTTTCCCTTAAAAATGCAGATGGACAATTTCTCTAGCAATCGGGCAAAGCAATCGGTCGCTGGTCCCGATGCTGTAAATTCTTTCCTCCTTCTTGATGCATTTGCTGGCTGCAAATCATGTCTGAATAATAATGACTATGTTTCTTCGTTTACGCGCGATTCTTTCCACCATTTCAACTATTACTATACTAGGAACTCTACGGCGGATGTAGCGTCGCTTACTCCGAGTCTACCAGTAATGTGTAAACCATTAAAGAGTCCTTCGCTGTCGCGTAATTGTTATATGATGTACGATACATATTTCGATGTAATATTCTTGCTGGACGAGCTCAACGTTCTACGGTGTAACCTTCGAGTAAGGTTCTTTTTATATTTGCGTTTCAGAGGCGATTTAAGGCCACCAGAGAACTACTGGCCACAGACAGAAAAGCTCGTCTTGTCCAGAGAAGCAAAGCCTGGATGACAGGAGGTATAGGAAGATTTTGACTGATTCTTCGGTGTCGACTCTTTAGTGAAAAGGGAAAGAGAGCGAAGACAATAATGGACAGTAACACGGATGGAGATAACTTAAATTTAAGTTGCGGAGAGAATGACATGGGAGACGAGCTCAAAATTGGTGCTGATGAAACTTATGATACACGCAGCGAAGTCTCTTCTAGCAGCTCCGATTCGGATTCCAGTCAGCCAAGCATCAGTTCGGTATCTACAAATTCAACACGAGGAGATAACAAACGTGACCGACGTAATAGAGGGAAACGAGCTCGATCCAGAGATTCCAAATCCACCACACCGGAAGCTAAACGAGCCAGATCCAAGGAGAATAAAGGAATCGCCAAGAATTACGATTACACCACAAAATTGAATTACTTATTTAGAGACGCGAGGTTCGGAGCATTTCACTCACATTAAATGTTCATCAGTTGTTAGAAGATTTCTAACCAAATGGTTCTCAATAAAGAATATAGTTTAAACCTCCGTGAACGAATAGCCTATGAATTACTGTTATTACTTTTCTACAGAGCATTTGGTTCTTCTGGAAACATTTGGTTAGAAGTTTTTATGAAGCTTTTAGCACATACTTTAAAGTTTTTGCTGCCAGATTTTTCATCATCAAGTCCAACAATGCGGAGAACGTAACCCTCTCGAAAGCCAAAGGAGTGTGGAGTACTTTGCCCCAGAACGAAGCCAATCTGAATCAGGCCTACAGAGAATCAAGAAACGTCTTGCTCGTTTTTTCTGTTAAGGAATCAGGAAAGTTTGCTGGATTTGCTAGGCTAAGTACGGAGTCCAGAAGAGACGGAGCTCCCATATCGTGGGTTCGTTGTTACTTATGTCTATCCCACAGAAAGTGGTATCTGGTATCGAAATGAAAAGAATTCTCAAAGTAAGAAATATTTTACTCTAGGTACTGCCTCCAGGACTTTCTGCGAAAGCACTTGGTGGTGTTTTTAAAGTAGATTGGATATGTAGAAAAGAATTACCTTTTACCTCAACGCTGCATCTTTACAATCCTTGGAACGATGGCAAACAAGTGAAAATTGGTCGTGATGGCCAGGAAATCGAACCCCGAGTTGCAGAGGAGTTGTGCAGACTGTTCCCTGAAGACGACGGTAGAGGAAATTTGTCAAAATAACTTAATATTTCTATAGAATATTCTTAATGTTTTTCACAATGCTACTTTACAATAGGAATAGAGATGACACCCATCCTGAGGAAGTCCAAAGAAGCTGCGAAAAACGTAATAAAAACATCACGGAGTTACCGAGAAAACCGACCCAACACTAATTCCAGATTCCTAAGATCACGAGGAGGAGGAAGAGGACGTCGTCTGTTCCTCACTTCAAGATCTCGACTAGCTTCTCTAGCAAGAGGTGGACACTTGTCATCCGGAGAGCACCGAGGTTCCAGAGATCATCACCATCATCGTTATCCTAGCTGGTTTAATCGAGCAGACTCCCCATATTCCAAGTAATCACAGCAACCATTTCATTCCAAATATTTGAACAACCTGGTGACCTTCCACGAAGCGACCTCAACATTTTTTTTTGTTTTACTTTCTTACAGAGCATATGGAAATTCCGGATTGGGTGTAGCAGCCGCAGCAGAAGCTTACGTTGCTGATTACATGAGAACCATGCAGCATCAGCTACCTCCTTTGCCACCATACGCCGCACCTCATCCTTACGACGCTTTGCCACCTCCACCACCTCCTCCAAGATACTACGACGGCCTACCTCTTCCACCGGATTACAGTGCAGCTGCATCCGCCCTGGACAAGCGTAGCTACGAACGAAGCGTTGACGAGTTTCTATGGAGAACCGCAAGCCGTCATAGTCGTCACAATGATCATCGATCGTCTCGCGATCATCACAGATATAGGGATCGTAGGTAAGAAAGATCCTTCGAAGATTTTTCTTTCCTTTTACAACATTTTTCACTTAATTCTTCTTATTTTCACATAAGTCGCTCCCGGTTTCTTTCTCGTTCTTTCGAATAGCTCCGAAAGAATTCGTCAGAACGTTACTCTATGTTCGATTAACAAAAGCTACACTGATCCACGGAAGGAGCGAATTTAAAAGGTGATAACGATATTTTATTCCGAGATAATGAGGTCGATGGTATATCACGAATTTACGAATTATCATTAAGAAACTTTATCGCGAATTAAAAAGCGGTATGGCTGCTGCAAAACCTTGCGAATCGCACTATTTGGGATATAAGTTTCACTAGGGTATTTTCGACTATTAAATGCATCGTGATGACACGCATTTATTCACGACAATTACGATCAATAGATCAACGAAAGATCGTTGAATGATCACTACTCGATTCGTAAGTAACTTATCATTGTTTCCTCGAGCAGTCGAATTATTATAATTTTCAGTAATGTAGATAGACGCGCGTCCTAAGATATACTTTTTTTACTTCCCGGACGATCCCAATAGATTGTTGTATCGATTGTACATTAGAATTCAATAAATTCTAATCATGGTTTACGATGGACTGTATTGTCACAGCGGAAAGAGCATTGCCATTGTCAGAATGAAAATGCAGTTTCTACTTTACTCTACTGCGTTTCGAATTAAGCTCGACGAAAGAACGGCTGCTGCAAAAACAAAATCGTAGGAATCCTTGAACTTTCAGGGAACATTCTAAGATTGGCCATGCTCGTCCGACTGAAGATTTCGTGAAAACGGTGATATTTTTCATACCAGCTAGTAAGTAATACGTCAACAACGTATTGACATTAGCTTTTGAGAGTCTAAAGAATGATCTTTAGACGATTCGGATTTATCTGACTGTATACACGTGTGCAGCGTATGACTCTTACTGTATGTCCTTTACGTCATTGAATAGTAAAGAAAAGAGATAGTGAAGATCTTCCTTTTTTTCTTTTTCTCTCAAAAGATTCGTCCTCACACTTCCTGCCTGAATCTTCCTGAAACTGGAGGCTGTAACTATTATCAGCCTGTTGGTTGACTGTGTTTATCTGTTTCAAGAATAATAATAATAGATTTAAGTATCAGCAAAGTGATTGCTATTATCTTGCATGGACCATTTCCGGCGTTATATCTTTTTAAAATGGATGCTTCCAATCTTTACCATGTCAAAAGGAATTTGTCGATGCTGTTGTACTTGTCGTTCGCTGCCAAGTCGAGAATGCAATTTTTCAAAGCGACTCTTTGTATCTTTGCTTACGCGTGCTTGTGCGTCTTATTTTATAAGATCAAGATGGATTATTTGTTTCGATGGACAATCAGACATTCTTATAGAATGAATCGCTCGTGCGTTAACTGCAGTGTACGGCTAATACCTGAGAGATGCAAAGAGAGACTATCTCTTGATATTAAAGCCTTTGAGGATAAAGAGGTTCAAAGGGATATCGTAGATCTACAGGTATCGTTTTCATTTTTCTTTGAGGCTTTTTTTATGACTCTTTTGAAACTTTGAAAAATGCTTCGTTCAAGCGCGCAGGTAATAGAGGCGGATCTTCAACGAGTGTCGGAACTCTGTACGAAATATAATATCAGTTCGAGGTTGATCAGAAGACATTTTTTATACAGTGAAAATCACAAGGCTTTGTACTGCTGGATAAGAAAAGTTGCTTCGTCGAGTTTTACTAAATTGTTCTTTGACATGAACAAGCTTCGTGTGACCTTCGACTATTACAAGTAAGTGCGAATGTCGCGTTCGGGTTAGAAATAAGTCATGAAATTGATGTTTCGCAGGAAAATTGATACGGTGGCTCCGAAAACTCAAGGAAAATTGGAAAGTTTGATTAAACAACGTCATTTTTTTAAATTCATTATCGTACGACATCCCTTTGAGAGAATTGTGTCGGCCTACAGGTTTATTATTGTTACTGAATAATAGTTCTAGCATTTAATTGTTCTTCTTACACTTTCTACTTTGAAGTTTTTGCATTTGTCACAGAGATCGGATCGAAGACAATACAAAGTATACGGCTCAGGCGTGGATATACGTTCGCAAAATATTTTCCTTGACAAGACCGCAATTGTTTCATTTGAAAACAACAGCTGATGACGTTTTGCAAAAAATGTATTATCCTAATAAAAGGTCGGTATCGATAGTAGCTATAAGGGAAGCTACGACGAAGCTTTAGCATTTTGAAAATAAGACCAAGACCAATATACAATGCTGTTACAGATTGAAGCTGATTCCAAGCTTCAAAGAATTTATTACCTGGCTTTTGGAAACATCTGTTTCTGCAGATGATGTACACTGGGATCAATATTATTCGCATTGTTCTATATGCGATGTTAATTATAATTTAATATTGAAATTAGAGAATTACACTATGGGAGAAGTTGATTATATCTTTTCTAAATTACACTTGGACAAGAAGAGAGTCTACTTGCCCAGGCTTGAGGAAACGCGTAATGGTTTCACAGATTTCGATCGGACTTGTCATTACTTTAAAAATCTTTCTCAAGATACAGCCTTACGATTGTACGAAAGATACAAGATCGATTTTGAAATGTTTAATTACGATTACGATAAGTACATAGAATGTGCCAAGGGAGAAAATTAATTGTAATCGGGATAGAGACGTGTTTATATAAAAACCAAAGTATTTATTTTTCACGTTTACAATCTTTAGAATAAAGGATTAGCGAAGCAGCACAAACATTGTTTTCATAATCTTGCTGTTTCGTAACCGCTGGATGCCAATGAAAAGTATCAAGAAAACTTTGACTGTCTCGTAGTTTGAAATATCAAAATCAAATTAACTGTTTACATCGGAACATTTATTTACGGCATCCCAGCCGTATAATCTTGCTCGCGCTTTTAACTCTATTTCTCGTACCTATAGTAACTCTTTCGCTTGATGTACCACAATCTGTTTAGTAATTTTTCCAGGGTGAAAATACCGCGGAAACTTATGCAGTCGATAGACTGAAACATGTTTTTCTAGCAGAGCAATGATACTCGTAAAATTCCATTACTTTGCTAGCTATTTGATTCGTTTCGAAGACGATGACGTAGACTGATCCTGGTTTCCATCGTAAACTATGGAGCACTCGTCTTCCGGTGAGGATTTGTGCTTTCTTGGCGTCAACTTTTTCTCTACGGTAATTCGCGACACCGTTTCCACTTCCGTGTCATCCTCGACGATGCAAATATCATCGTCGTTGTCCTCGTCGACGTGTTGATTATTCGTTTCGACTTTACGCTTCTTGCTAATCGTATTATTCGTAGGAGATTCCGTCTTCCGTTTCTTGGCAACATCAGCTTCCGATGTACTTGGACTGAATTCTGTTTCCACGATATGAATGTCATCGTCATCGTCAACCTTCTCAACCTGCAAACAAAAAAATATCATTATTGTCTCGTCAATAAAATCTTTTACGATTTATTTTCTTTTCCTCAAAAACTTACCTTTCCGTTGGATGTCGATGGCTTTTCAGAAATTACGTTCTTCTCTTCTTTAGGCTTTAGATCCTCGTCGTCGGCGACGATCAAGAAATCCGGACTTTCGTCTTTGACGGATGGTCGATCTCTTTGCACTATCGTCACGGTAAGGGAATAATTTTGATGGAAATCATCAACCTTTAGAATCGTTCCATCTCTAATACCAAGTTCTTCTAGAGTCTTCTCGTTATTTACTTCCGTTTCACCTTCTTCGCTGCTGATCACGACGATTCCTTTACCGTCTATCATGACATCCGGTGCTATCATATTCAGTCTGGCCTTTAATACTATTTCTTCGAGTTCCTTGATCGTCATTTTTGTCGTGTCCACTGCGAGAGATGCTTGCGGAGTTGGCGCACAGACGTAACACTTTGGATTCGGTGGATTCACCAATTTTTCAGGCACTAACAATTGATTACGATGATTCATCTTTAATCGTAGATAAACCGATCTGCATGCTTTCAAATTATTTTCCAGTATTCGAAATGCATGGAGAACCACGACACCAGCAATTATCGCATTCGTTGTTGCTATCGCAGGAATTATGTTACCTGCCATTGCTGTTAGATAAAAAGAAGACAAAAAAACACAAGACCAACGTTTTAGAGTACTATTTGTGTAAACTGTAAGATTAATGGATTATAGAGGTAATCATACATTTTATGTCGAATCTTGTTTTTTGTGGAATACCAAAAATATGGGCGCGAATGTTTGCACACGCGGCGACAAAGTCCATTGCATTTTGATCATCCTTATCCCAGACTAGATGATCGCCTGGTGATTTCTCCTGGCAAGCTTTTAATGCTTTGCTTAAGTTGGCAATAGCTTCTTTGAAAACACTGCCACATTTCGCTATGCTCCACTGTTGCTGATCTTTCAGTCCGGAGTCCATTGCATCTTTACTGCAGCCAGCAACTGTTCAACGAAGACATTATCTTCTCCTCTGTTCGTACTTTAATATTCATTCAATTTCTTAACGAACCTCCATCGGGAAGATTGGACCAGTCTAAAGGTGTCGGAGGTCTTCGTTTTTTCCACAGGTTGTCCATACTTAGCAGATACTTAATATCATCGTGGAAAAGTTTTGTGAATAATTTCTCTGCATCGTATTCACAATTTTCTGCCCAACCTCTAGTCGAGACACGATCGACATTTCCTTTGTCATTCGATTCATTTTTTAATGCACCTTCTGCTGCGGTATCTAATGGAACAAAAAGTATTTCGCTAAAGGCTTCCAAGATATTAAATTTGTATTTTTGGATTAAGACTCTTTCTTTACCTGCAGCCTCCGGATCAGCTGTATCTGGAGAAACATCTTGATCCGGATCATCTTCACCGAACAACTGACTATAAATAGTTTTAAAGAATTACAATAGGTCATTGAAAAAAAAAAGAACCAGTTATTCGAGAACAAAGAAACTTTCATACTTGAATAAGTGTTTTGCCCAGACAATACAATGGATAGGTTCGCTGGGTGTATTGCGAATTGTGCAACCTGGAAATGTTTTCTGTGCTGCTTTTGGCGTGCATTCGTAACACTGACTGAGACCCTTCTTGATTAATTCCACTTGTCCTTCGTATCCAGCCGTGCCGGACTCTATTAAAGGTACATCTGCAGCCAGACACATGCGATTTACATGATTTCTGGCAGCACGATTGTCCAGAGCGTTCATTACCAATGTGAATTTTTTGAAGAAAGACAATCCATAGTCTGACCTTAATATAAAAATTTCCCAACATAACCTTAATATTCAAGTTCTGTCATAATAAAATCAAATACTTACGATGTGATACTGTCATGATAATGTACTATTTTAACATCAGGATTAAAGGTTAACGCCGTTTCTTTCGCTACGGCAGCCTTTGACTTTCCAACATGTTGTTTGTGGAATAGAAATTGCCTGTTCAAATTACTCACATCGATCGTATCTAAATCAATCTAAAAGAAAATCAAAATATACTTTCAATCATTATATATCTTCAGTAATAAGTTTCAAAATTTGCAAACAATTACTTTAAGAAATAGACATGAATTGAAGACCGTTCTCAGACATGTTTGCGCGGCCAACAAATACCAAGTGCACGATACTCTAATATTACTTGGTTATATTAATTAATTTAGTAAACAGATATAACAGCTCATAAACAATTAATAAATTCAAGCAATAAAAGTACTATGTAACAGTCAATTTTGGCGTCGGCGTGCTAATAAGAGGTTAGTTTCTATCGGCCTTTCAACGCTACAGTTTTATTCGTAAAATTGACCTACAATTTCAATGTCGGTGAATCCTGTCATTACAAGATTCTTTAGAATTTCACATCCAATTCCTCCTGCACCCACAATGAGAACTTTACACTGAAGAATTGCATTTTGCAAACTCTCGCGAAAAACACCACTGACGCTCGATGCCATCTTTAATCAAGTACTTTGGCTGACTTGGGCCACTGCAGGCCACTGGAACATTCGTGGGCAACTATCGGCTGTTTATCAGCATAGAATACAACCGGCTTCTTCCGCAATGGGACGTTTGTCGGCAGTCCTTATAAAAAAGGCTATAATTAATCGAAACAGATTGAAAATTTATTGATTAAGGATAACAATGATTTTAACAATCACTTTTAAATGAATTCATGTACACGAAGGACTAACAAAATTTGGGCTTTCTATGAAAATCGCAAGACAACCCTATTAGCTTTTGCATATATGTAAAATACTAGAATATAATTTTTTTAATAATTTTAAAACGAACTTGAGATAACTTTGTTAAAAAATTCAAAATCTTAAAACGACAGCGTCACCTTCTGTCGGTAAGAATATGATCTGCTTCGGCAATGACGAAAACTTTGGGAAAAAGTTCAAACGAATTAAAAGAGATATCGCCGCGATTCGACAGCGGGAATGGTCGGCTAAGTTAAATCATGATTCTCTCAAAGCTTACTCGCCCAAGAGAGGAAACTGGTTCTCCCACTGAAATTTCTCGGAGATTATTTTACGGCGGCTGCACTCAAGTCGAATCAGTCCTTGAAAGACCTGCAAATGATTTAGATACAAAGCCGTCATCAAATCGGCTCGTGTACAAAAACGATAAAGGCATGCAAACAATATTTAGAGACCAGTTTTATTTTTATAGTCAATCGTTTTAGCATAGACAATTTTATAAACTGATCTACCATAAATCTTTGTAAAAAGTTCATTATTTTTCTAATAAATGATAATTCAATATTTCGCGTGGTTTCAGAAACATCGTCGTTTAATTTCTATGAAAATGTGTAACGATGCAGTAACAATGTGCTATATCGGATAATGTAATTATTAAAAGAAACGTAAGGCTAAACCACATAGATAATTCTTTTGAAAATAATTTTTCTATAACAAATATAGACATGACTAGTTGAATCACTCAAAGTCCTTATCAAATTTTACAAAAGATATATTATAATGGACATATAATAAAACCGTAGTGCAATGAACGTGTTAAAAATTCGTTTAGCGTGTTACACGAGTATCGTTGAAGTATAGTAATTAAGAAAAAATAAAAGAAAAATGAATAACGCGAGTGACAGAACGAAGGTGTGTGGAAATTCTAGCGAAAAGTACAGCTTACGACCACGCGGTACTGAACGTAGAAAATCAAAACTTGTACCCGGCCAGGACGACTCTAATTCGTCAAACTCTATCAAATCCTCAGAGCAGCGAGTCAGTCACATTGAGAGCAAATCAGCTCCGAAACAGCGAACTGCGCCACTCAGCAAGTATAGAAGAAAAACTGCAAATGCACGAGAGCGATCTAGAATGAGAGAAATAAATCTGGCATTCGAAACACTCCGGAAGGCTGTACCATCTTATATGCCCCAGCTAATCTTTCCTGTAAGAATTTTAAAAATTTGCTGCTTCAAACATTTCCTTGTTTTTTTTTTTTTTCTTTATCCTATGCTCTTATATATTCCTGTTTATTTATATATCACTTTAATGTTCTTTGCTCCAATTAAAATAATATAATACACACGGGCCTGCAAATATCCTCTGAGGTGATTTCTTGCTTGGGTATTATGGTAGATGATGCGGAAATGGAATTGATCCGAACGCTTGGCTCACTGACTGGATTGCTATAATGATCTAGGGTGATGGATCAAATGAAAAGCTGACGAAGATCACCACCTTGCGATTGGCCATGAAGTATATCGCAGGACTTACGGAATTGCTGAGAAAAGAAGAACGGTCTTATGTTATGGATGAAACCGTTGAATACCTTAACTGCCATCCTACGATGTTCCGAAATGGTCGTGACACTTGTACCTTGACTGCACTGAACACAACCTCGACCTTTGACATTTTTGGAACTGGAAGTCATTTGCTTAACGTAAGACATACAAGATATATTTATTATATATTATTTTTCATGACTAATTAAAGTTTGACGATGCAAATAGTATTCGTTTCTTACCAAATGATGTATCTGTATAAGTTATTTATTTGTTGCAGGACGGTGGTAGTGATGGTGAAAGTTTTCACTCAGGAGCAACATTGGACAATTTCATTGAACAATCCATCGAGAGTCTGGTTCCTGACTTAGACCTTGACTTTCCTGATAGTCTTTTGAATACGGAGCTCGGTTAGTCTTGTCGAGCATTCATGAACGATGCTCACTGATTCAGACATGGAAAAGAAAACGTTTTTACATGTTTGTAAAACCAAAAGTTGAGGGAGATTCTGCCTTGACAAAATAAAGATTTTATTTTACCTACGTATATTAAGCACCTATAGATTCTTTCTTCTACGATCACTAAAGTTCGATGTAAACATTGAAACAAGACATCGGATAGAGAAAAAACCAAAAACTTTCTTAATCTTTGAAAATATGATTTTGAATAACTATAGAAAATTGAATGATAATTCCGAAATTGAGCTATAGTGATTGGACATAGCCAACAAAGTCGCCTCTCAGTCTGTAACCGTAAAAGGCAAGTAGGCCACCGAGTCAGTCTTATATCGCTCCCTTATATGATCGCTTACGTGTACATATTACAAGAGCGAATCGTCTACCGGTGTGTTTACCTTAGATACTTCTTGATTTGCGTCATAATTACACGAAAGTTGATTCATTCCCGTTCCTAAATCAAGCACCGTTCTTTTCACAGGTACCAAGTATCTTTACAGCGCCGATCACTTAACGATATCAATTTCGATTCGTTTCCCATTCTGAAAATAATATAAATTAAGACAATATGTTATTAAATAACAAGGTGATAACCGAAATATGAGCCAATAAATCCACTAAGTAATGTCTTGATAAATTCCAAGGGAATTCCCAAAAAGGAAGTGTCTTAAAATCATAATTTAAATTGTACATAGAATTGATTGAATGACAAATATATTTAATTAATGCTTACGTTAGACTGATTTTATAGCAATCGTAAAGATTCGACATTTATTTCCTCGAAAGACATCAACACGGCGAGAATCGTTTTATTTGTGCTTGGCGTGGGTGAAAATTCGAATGAAATGACAAGGTCGGAATAAATGGAAAAGACGCCTACTGATACGATCTTACTAAAGAAAAACAGAAGAATTGTTAAATTATTCTTTTCTATTCTTATTATTTGGCATTATCGTTTTCATATTCTTATATGCATACATATCGTCCGTTATGAGATCAAATGTTGCCTTCGGGCGGTATAGCTGGATTTTTATTCCATTCCTTTTACGGTCTTAGCCCGTATTGGACTGTACCACTTTCTATCTTCGAAGGTATTGCCATTTTTGGTATAAATCATATTTTAAATAGGACCATATATGAACCAGTATTCAATTGATATATTAAATTGCGAATATAATAATGATAATGTAATTCTTCTAAATTATATACGTATATTATACAGATGTTCCTAGCGAACTTCGATTTTTATTGTAATTTATGGAATTGCATAGAATAAACCTTGAAGATATAGAAAGTATAATAATTTTATGATAATTCGATGCAAAATATAATAAAATTAATGTAACTTGCTCTAAAGGAAACAAAAGTCTACGCGTTAGACTGAAAATATTCTGGTGTTTAGATATTAGAACGTGTATTATTGTCGTAAGTTACTTCTTCACTCCGTAGCATATATTATAATTGTGTAGTCATAAGTTATAAGAGTAGGTATTAAAGGGTTCTGATATTATTCTAAAATAAAAAATTCTAATTGAATTTGAAAAGTTTTACGAAAGAGAAGAAAGTGCGTATTGCGAATTTTCATAAGAGTAGTTTCCGGTGGCGATGGCGCTGAAGATGCTGACCTGCCATCTTGTTTATGTATTCCCGTAGAAACGATAACGAACAATATCTTCTTACAGTATTTTGTGTTTTGTGAGTAAATGTGTGATGCTCGGTATAGATATTAATCTTCCGATTGCAATCTGATAAGTAAAGTTATCATTTGAAACTGACAAGCACGATAAATAATCTTTGAAGATTCCGCGGTTGATCATCAGCAATAACGTCCCCTTATTTATTTGCTGTGTTTCGTTGCCGTTTTACATTAAAGTGTTTCCTTAAAGATTCGCTGAATATATGTTAATTCATCTTATATTATTTTTCGTGCGTTTTCATTCTCTCTTTTGTTAGAATAATGTCAAATTGTTTAATGTCGCTTGATATTATGTAGCTGTCATTGCCTTAATGCCAAATTGACAGTAAAGTAAGCTACACTGTAAATCAATAATCATAGTATCTTATAAATAATTTTTACACAATGCAATCTTTCTTTATAATTCATTGATATTTATATATTACGTAAATTTACTTTTCAGCATAGATACTCACTTGGAAGAAACTCTCTGCTCGTGAAATAAAAATGAGCTCCCATCATCATCTGAATCCATCTTCAGGTGAAGTGGAGCATATTAATCATCTCTCCGATGATATAGGTGCCCTGTATCTTTCCGATGATTACTCCGATGTGACACTGATAGTAGCGGGTCAGCGTTTCAATGGTCACAAAGTCATATTGGCTGCACGCAGCCAGTATTTTCGGGCTCTTCTTTACGGTGGCTTAAAAGAGTCTATGCAACAAGAAATTGAATTGAAAGGAACTACGCTGCCTGCTTTTAAGGGCCTTTTGAAATATATATATACCGGTCACATGTCTCTTGCTAATCAACGAGAAGAGGTATAACTTATAGATTTACTCTCTAGACTTGCATTATTATTACATTTATAAAATTGTTTCTATGTAAAATCTTGTTCTTTAAAGGTAATTCTCGATATATTGGGTTTGGCTCATCAATATGGATTTGTGGATCTAGAAGTATCTATATCCGATTATCTCAGAGAGATACTCAATATTAAGAACGTTTGTCTAATCTTCGATGCAGCGCGTCTTTATCAATTGAGTTTTTTAATTCAAGTGAGAATCTTAAACTTTTCATTCCAACGAATCAACAATGTTTAATAATCTTTGGCATCGATAGGTGTCATTCGAATTCATGGATAAACATGCTTTGGAAGTAATTCAGCACGAGAGTTTCTTCCAACTCAGTCCTGAAGCTTTAAACGAGTTGATCTCTCGTGATTCATTTTATGCGCCAGAAATTGACATATTTTTGGCTGTGCAAGCTTGGGTCAAAGCAAATCCTGATATAGAGGCAAAGGAAGTATTAAGTATGTATCCGTAGATTGATAATACGAATTTAATAATACAATAACTTCAATTAGTATCCCTCGAAGACATATTGGCATTCGATAATCAGAAACAAAGTTTAAAGCATCCGTACTCTGATGTAATTGAATAATTGAAATGTTAAGGTCAAGTAAGACTCAGTTTGGTGTCAATCCCTGATTTACTCGATGTGGTCAGGCCCACTGGTTTGGTATCATCGGAAGCAATGCTGGACGCAATAGCAGCCAGGACGCAGACACGCGTCTCAGAGCTTTGTTATCGTGGTCGTATGCTTCTGGATGAGAATGTGGCACAACCAAGACACGGTGCACAAGTATTACAAGGTGAAATGCGAAGTTTCCTTCTGGATGGCGATACTCAAAATTACGATATGGAACGTGGGTAAGCTATACAAAAAGTTTAATACAATTTTTCAAATGTTTTGTAATCATTAAAAAAATATATAATTATCTTACAGATACACGAGACACGCAATTACGGATTCCCAAGACCAGGGTATACTCGTTAAATTAGGTACTCAGTCTATCGTTAATCATGTCAAGCTCTTGTTATGGGATCACGATTTGCGATCCTATTCGTATTACTTAGAGGTAAGTGAAAAATTGGATATATAAAACAGCTTTAGATTATCTTTGAGTAAAGATTATCGATCAAGTTTATTGATAATACTTTCTTCGTTGCAAAGGTATCCATGGATCAGAAAGACTGGGTTCGTGTAGTTGACCATACACAGTATTTTTGTCGCAGTTGGCAATACTTGTACTTTGAACCAAGAGTGATTCTTTATATACGTTTAGTTGGTACATACAATACAGTTAACAAGGTAATTTAATTCTGTGTACTTAGCGTTATGGCTTTTCAAATACGTTTTATTTGTTAATTCATTATTATACTTTCTCTGCGGTGTATAGATCTTTCATGTGGTCAGTCTCGAAGCTTATTATACTAACACACCAGTGAAACTCTGTAAAGGTTTCGTAGTCCCAACTAGAAACGTAGCAACAATGGATCTGAGTGCTCATGTCACCGAAGGGGTTAGCAGGTAAGATTAACTTTCGAATTAAGGTTCTTGTAGCTTTAATTTGATGATATTTTACTTAAATAGATCAAGAAATGCTCTCTTAAATGGTGACACTTCTGATTACGATTGGGACAGTGGCTATACGTGTCATCAACTTGGTTCTGGTTCAATATTAGTACAACTTGGTCAACCATATATGATAGACTCTATGCGGTAAGCTGATTTTTTTTTTTATAGAACTGTATCAATCTCAATGATTTATAATAATGATTATTTTTAGACTCTTACTCTGGGATTGCGATGACAGATCATACTCGTATTACATCGAAGTATCCAATAATTCTTGGCAATGGGAAGTAGTGGTGGACAAAACTAGAGAAGCTTGTCGTTCGTGGCAGACATTGCACTTCCAGCCAGCTCGACCAGTTGTTTTTATACGTATTGTTGGCACGCACAATACTGCTAACGAGGTTTGTCTATTATCATAGAAATTTATTCAAATTTAATATCTGTCTATCAAAATGATTTAGTTTAATCTAAGGAGAATTTATTCCGATAGGTATTCCACTGTGTGCACTTTGAATGTCCCGCGCAAATCGATAACGAGAAGAACGGAAAGTCACCTCGACGAGGAGCACAAGTTGCTCCTGTATCTGCTCCTTCATCCGCTCCTGTTCCTCCACCTGAGACTGCCAAAGAGGCAGTTAATATCGATCAGGAAGATGAAACTTCAACGGATGAATCTGCCGTAGTAGCTATTGCTCCTTAGTTTAGATTCATAGAAATTAAATCTCTTTGGATGACCTCGTGGCAACGTTTAAGACTGTCGATTAATAGTGTTTGTATACAAAACGAACCCGCGTTTGGGTAAGATTGATATATCATACTTTCTTTTATAAGTCATGTTTAAAAAAATTAATCTATAGTTACGTAACGAACGGCGGGTACCCGAAGACGTACTAGATGATTTTCAAATCAAAAGGAATCCGGTGCCATTTTGTTAATTACTTTTGAGAATGTTGGAGCTTGGCTAATTATACGAAACATCATTTTTAGATTTATTTGCAAGCTGATATGTATTTTTCGTCTACCTCCTTAGCTCGAATCTATTTTTAACTATACGGTCAAGATGTAAAAATTCTTGTTTAATGAGACACTCGGTATTATTGTTTAATGCGGTATGATATATTTTGTCTTATATCATATACAAGATGATTCCATTTTTTTTAGATCGGTGGCTTGGTTTTTGCTTTTTCTTGTTTTATATCTTTCAAGCTCTCTCTCTCTCTCTCTCTCTCGACGTTTTATCTCGAACCCATGTTAGTAATGTTTTCGTTCGCTCAATATATTTAATGAGCTTTTATATAGTTTCGCAGCAGAACCGACACTCAAAAAGATTTATGTACAGAGTGACGCACTTATTTATTTTGACTCAATCGTTCCAATTGTTTTGAGAAAATAAAGAGTACTTTATAGATAAATTACATGGATTAAAAATCGACAATGTAATCAGCATTGGAATCTATTCGTTAATCTGAAACTATTTATTAAATATTCTGCACAACTTTGCTCGTTTAAATATAATATATTCTTGTAATTCGAAGAAAGCGAGACTTCAGATAAATTCATTAATTTATACTTAAATATCATTTAGTTGTGCGATCAGTAATATATCACAGTAAATATATCAAGTGCCATACATAATAAATTCTCATGATTTTTCTAAACTTTTGTGTGTTACTTTGTACATTTTTCAATACTGTGCTCGCTTATTGATATTTCGCGATTTATTATCACGAATTACGTCGTTATTGATATAACATTTTTTCTCTTTTTTTTTGAGAACGTAGAATATTAACTATGTATTGTAAATAGAACGTAGAATGTTTATTTTTCTAGTCGTTTTTTCTCGAGGGTATTTTACGGTTATACGGAAATTAATCTAAATATTATGTAAAACACTGTTAACGAAATTAATAAAGAAGGTCGATGTTTCAAATTTGGATTTATATATCTCTAGAAATTGACTACAATTTATTCTTTCTTATTTGTATATATAAAAATCTCTGGTACATACATGTATCAGTCAGTGTTGGTCAGTGTCAATGGACGTACGCTGTCTGACGGACGTGCGTCTTCTTATTTATATTACTCAATAGTTGTAGATAAAGATATATTATTTAATTTAAATATTAATTAGTGCAGATTGCTACAGTTCTTTTCTTACGTGTGTAATATTTACTTTTGTATAATTTAGTATCGGCTAAATTGTATAATTAAATGGAGGATTACAAGGAAAGGTAAATCAGTACTCTTGAGGTTATATTAAAATTACAAACGAATGATTGTAAGGTGGATAATATTATAAGAAAGTTTTTATTAATTATTTCTTTACCGTTTACTTCTTAGAAAAGAGAGGATGCGTAAAAAGCGTACGAACAAAGCAGCGTATAATAAATTCCCTTCGGCAGACAGTGCGCAAGGTTCCAAAAGTTATGAGAAACCATGGACAGCCGAAGATGAAACTTGTCAGAAATTGTCTTCAAATTGGGACAGATATGACGAGCTTCCAGAAAATGATAATAATTGTGCCAGCAATGATTTTGAATCTCTTTTGAATGCTCCAATATCGAATGGAGGTCATTTTGTATTTAAGTTAGAGAAGAACTGGGCAATCGAGAGCTCAAAATATTCAAAATTGTTTTCCTTGAATATTAAACAATTAGGGAAAGCAATTGATTGTATTCCGTTCAATCGATACATCGATGTGGACGATAGATATTTTACTGTATGTATTTTTTTACTTCGTATTACACGTATAGAGTCTGAGATTTTTAAACATTCTCGAATTGATTTGTCTTTCCAGAAAGATCAATTAACAGAGATTCATAATTACGGAGAAAGAGCAAAAATTGATTATTTGCAAAAGATAGAGATTAATGAATCTATAGTAAAAGATACACAAAAATGCAATATTAAAACTGAACAAGCTAAGGCAGAGTCCGTAACTGAGCCTGAAACACTTATCTCCAAGAAACAAAATACTGTCCAAATTGACGAAGCGGAAGAAGATCTAGATTTTCTTCTTTCTTTAAAAGAACCTGTCAAAAGCAATCCGATCACAATTACACAACCATCTCGGTCTTCTTATCCAGAAGGTAATTTTTATTCTTGAACCATCGAACTTCATGCACATAGTATACAGCTAATTGTATCGTGTATTAACTTTATTTTTTATAGAAGTCAAAGCACAAGTAACAGATAAAAATGCAAAATCGATTGATCTTGAAAAATGGTTGGATTCCGTTTTGGACGATTAACCTGAATTGGTGCTTTACCTTATTTTAAGCAAATACTGTTACTTCCATTACAATTGTAAATACATATCCAATTCGAATTCTTTGAAGTATAATCAAAAATGTCCTGTATTTATATTATTTATTAAGACACTGTAGAATGAATACAAACAATTCTCTATAAAAGCTTTCACCGTAAACATCTATTCGTGTCCATCTAAAGATCAGTTTACAAATGTTTCTGTCAAAAAGGCATGCATGTAATCATATACAACGAGCATAATAGCACCACCTGGTCCCAGTCGAAGGACTTTTGGCAATAATCCTTTATATAACGCTCCAAAGCTAAAATTGCAAGTAAGAAAGTTCAAATAAATATACTATATAAAATATAAACACCAAACATACCCTTCTTGTTGATAAACAATTGATATTGTTCTTAATGTTCCGTTATATTGTATTCTTCCCTGAGCACCTTGAATTCTGCTCTTCGCTACATCAAAAGGTATATTTAAACAGGATGCCAGCGTTCCAGAAGTAAATCCTATACCCACCTGCGAAGCAGAACAAGGAGTGTTACTATAAAAGAAACATTAAAAATTGCTTTAATTTGAATAGCTGACTTACTTTGGTAAAGAATTCCAACCAAGGATCTTCACATATTGGCATATATCCTTTGACGGAATGGTAGAATCCAAAGTAAAACGAATTGAATACAGCATTTCTCATGACAGTAGCGGTAAGTCCCTTATTTAAACCATTTAATCCAAATCCATACTTTTGGATAATTTCTTTGGTAACAGCACTCGTAGATGGACTATCCTTCATACGTTTTCGGTTCGATTGTAACTGTACCTTAATTACTTCAAAAGGATTTACCAAAATGCCCTCTGTAACACCAGCGAAAAAACCAGCGCAGGAAAATGTCTGTACAAAGAAAATGTATAAATCAACCGTTTGTCATCGAGTACAATTGTAAGTAAAAATTTATACTAATCAACTTCTTATCTCATTTATTTGGATTTATTGAATTCATTTATACTCACTAGCGGCGTAGGTGCATTGGCACCAAAGAGGAAAAATTGTTTGTACTGCTCAAATGTGAAGAACTAAAAAAGAAAAATATACCTTTGAAGTATCGGTGACATCAAGGAAATTAGAAATAAACTCACTTTAACTGCACGTTTTGGAGTCTCTACGACAATTGGTGGTAAGATTCCTTTCCAAAATGCTGCTAGACCTTCGTTTCTATACATTTTCTTCATGCAATCCTGAATTCCTATATTCGGCATAGATAAATAATTAATAGTTAATTCTCAGGTTTATAATTCCTCGATAGAAGTATACTTACCTGTATAGTATGCAGGATCTGCTTGATTTGTTTTCACTTGCAACTGAAAACGTGTTTTAATAAGATCCATTGGATGCATTACGCAAACTTCAACAAAACCAGCAGATCCTCCAGCTCCAATTTGAATGAGAGCTTGCTTTAGTAAATTGGTAGATTTCCCTGAGTCTTGAGACATTTTTAATAGTTATTGACATCAGTATTATTTTATATTAGTAAAATTCAGTCGGATCTATCGTTTGCTCGCAACGATGTATTTGATCACTTGAAAAACTGGTCTCTTTTAGTTTTGCTGACACAGCATCTTCGCATAAGTATTTTTCATCTACTTCGACTTGGATTATTTAACGTAGCAACCTAAATGAAACAAAATAATATTTTTAATTAATTCGCACATTATTCGATTGGCTTATAATAACTGAATAATAGATTAATATATTTCAATCCATTAATTAAGCTTATTAAGAACATCATTTTTTAGATATATTAATTTCATGCACCACATCTAATATCCATTCTACCTCAAAAATTTCATGTCTTTGTTATTCCTGCCAGGTTTTAGCAACCTTGCAAAACTTTTTGCGTTCCATTACTATTTTTTTTTAGATTTAACATACTTTGTACTTTAGTCACTGTCAATAATATGAGTAATACTTTCAAGATTTTCTAAATATCACATCTTTCATACAGTCACTCCCAAAACTACCGTTTCATAATATTTGTTAAACAATTAAAAATTTCATAGTTATATTCCGCAGCAGAATTATTTTACTTCTTGAACTCTATGGTACATGGAAAAACCAACTGGCAGATAGAGATGTGTACGCACAGTGTTGTTCCAGTCTATAATTGCACTTGGTGAGTAGGAATCTATTTTTGAAACCATAAAAATTCTAACCTTTTAATTCAACCTGCCGGTTGGAGAATATTCTGTTTGAATTTTAACTTTTGGTAAACCATTCGTAATATATAAAGTTTCCATGTGTTTTATAGTACTTTTACATGTTTTAACATGTAACACTAGTGTCAATGTCACAAACAATAGTCTGACGTTGGCATAAAGCAGAGAAATCAACTGATGTAAACTTGTTATGAAACTAGAGAAATTAATGGTTTCAAATTAAACTGATAACTTATTACATTACTCTAGCTCTACTCTTATCAGTTTACTTGGACTGAAGTACATCAGGTTTCTGATAAGATTACAGTAAAGTAATATATTCTTTGTTTCTTCTGCAGTTATAAATGATTGTATTACCGTTTGTTAAACTACAGATAGAATGTACTATAGTAAAACGTATACAAGCTTTATAAAATTAGTAGAATTTTATATGTAAATACAATATACATAAGAATACATCGAGTGATACAATTTCTACGCTATTCACAGTTCAATGACTTACATATAAGCAATAGTTATGATAAAGTACAAGAAACTTTCAACGGTACATTGGAGCTGTAATACATTACTTCCAGTTCTCTATTACACACTAATCATACACTACCGTCACTAAAACTTCTTATACTTTTTCTTATGCAATATTCTTATAATAATGCTGAATGCTCAATCATTACAAATATTAAAGTACCATAGATGAGAACAATACAAGTCATCTGCAAAATTATCTTCATTTGCCATCACTTAAACCTCTTTGAGGGGCCTTCCAATAATGCAAGAAATACCGAATAGTGGGGTATCCGATCTAAGAGCCTTGATGCGTTATCTGTAAGTGCTGAATGACTTGATGATTTTACATGAGCCAACGGAATGCCAGTCGGGCATGAATATTACTGCCTGTCATTCAACAAGTTATCCGTTTCCTTGTAAACTAATTATGCTTTATGCCTGAAATTTCCCCTCCAATAATCCTTGTCATTTAAACTGTTGAAACGCTTTCCTACACGGCAATCCTAGTACGAGACAGACAGACGTCAGACATGGAAGTAAAACATAGAAAGGTATGTGCACTGATATCGATGTCATTGCAAGAATTTTCTCTGATGTTTTATTTACTCATTGCGGGAAATAATACGGAGCTTAAGATATAATATTATGTAAGATTTATAAATCAATTTTGTGAATTCAGTGTCTCGTTTATTTCGATTTCCGCATAGGACCACGTGACTCGATTATGACATTTTTTAAAAACGCAATTTTCGATAATACTTTATTTCTACTCTTTTTAAGTTTTAATGTTTGACAAATTATCTGTTTTCTTAACGAACTTGCTCTCTTGTTGGATAATTCTTTTATTTTCCTCGAAAGAAGGAAAAAGTTTTAAGGTATACAAAAAATATTGAACAACGTCATACTCGGTGACGACAGCTGACGGCTTGTGGTTCCTAATAATCATGTCGGACGATTTTACCTTGGTGTGAATGAACGTTCTTTTCTTTTTACTCGATAGCTTTCGTGTACGAAAATTCTCCAGCCTGGCTAAATGCGATACACGCTCGTGAGTCTATAAACAATGTAAGGTCCTGAGAGACCACAGCGAATTATTTGCGAATATTAACTTCGCAATTTTTGTGTGGTTATCTTGAGCTTTAAACCAGTAGATAATTCGGTTTTCTATTAGAATAATCTATTTTTTTTTTTTTTTCATATATTATTTAGTGAAACGTATGCCTGTTTTTAATTTGTTATCATAACTATTAACATTTTTGTTGTATCTACTTGAAGCATTATGGTTTACAGCGATGATAGTTCTTTCTGTTTTTGAATTTTTAAGTGCCAAATTATTCATATGAAAATAAATTAATTACATAAGGCAAAAGTTAATCTCATTCCTTTTGATAATGCCATAACGTATGATATTTAATACTATGATATGACGTTTGTTCTGGAAGTATCTACGTAAAATATATATATGATCGAGTATTATTCTTTGCCAGATAATAGTTTGTATGATAATTATATTTATGTCTTTTCAGCTGACATCTCAGAATGAGGTTTCAAGAAATATTAACGTGGCATCCCGTTCGAAGAAAGCAACAGGACAAATGAGAAGAAAGTATGTGATAATAGTAGCATTGTTAAGCATACTATTTTTAGGCTATATAGCAATATCTAGTGATTTGAAGCCTGTTCGAATTGGTAGCAAAGCTATCGATAGTATTGCTTTTTCTTTCAATTTCCAAAAGCCTATTTACGCAGTTATAATTGATGCCGGTTCAACAGGCAGTCGCGTATTGGCATTCAGCTTTCATGAGTCTATACTCGACGGTAACCTTATTCTCGATGCTGAGCTGTTCCATCAAATAAAACCAGGACTGAGTTCATTTGCCGATGAACCACACAAAGGAGCACAGTCTCTATTAGTTTTATTGGACAAGGCTAAATCTGTGATTCCAAAGTCTGAGTGGTCTCGCACACCTCTTAGCATGAAAGCTACAGCAGGATTAAGATTGTTACCTGGCCACAAAGCCAACGACCTACTGAACGAATGTAGCAAATTATTTGAGACATCTGGTTTCCTAGTTTCAAAAAACTCTGTCGCTGTAATGGAAGGCACTGACGAAGGAATATTTTCTTGGTTTACTGTGAATTTCTTGCAAGACCGTCTCAGTGCGCATGGTTCTGCTAATACAGTAGCAGCTCTTGATCTTGGCGGAGGCTCCACCCAAGTAACATTTGCACCTGACAAAGCGAACATAAAAAATCAAGAGAAATATATTTACGCAATAAATGTCTTTAATCACAATATGAGTGTTTACACTCATAGCTATCTTGGCATGGGTCTCATGGCTGCCCGAAAGGAAATTTTAACACATGGAATAAATAGCAAAAATAATAAAGACAAGAGTGCCATAGAACTAAGATCTGAATGCATAAATCCAATAGTATCAACAGAGTGGTATTACGGAGGAAAGAGTTACATCGTTAAAGGTCCTGAGAATGGGACTTACAAAATCTTTAAAACTCAAAACTATGTTGGAGCCGAGGAAAACAGACCGGTTGTACGATTTTCTGAATGCTTGAAAATTGTGCAAAATTACATAAGCACGATAACAAATAAGCCTTTAGGTCTGGATAAACACGAGATCTATGCCTTTTCTTATTATTTCGATCGCGCTACGGAGGTAAGTACGATGTTGGGAAGTAAATACATAAATTAACAGGAAACAAACGGATATATAATATATAATATATTTTATTTACAGGCTGGTTTAATAGACCCGTTCACCGGTGGTGTTATCAAGGTCGAAAGCTTCTTCAAGGCAGCTACAGATTCCTGCGATTACGCAAATACAGATCAGCCTTTTGCGTGTTTGGATTTGACTTTTATTTATGTTTTACTTAGAGAAGGATTTGGTCTGGAACCAACTACTAAATTATATGTAAGTCTTTCTTTATCTTTTGGATTATACTGCTGTTATTATACGAAATTACTACTTGTCTTTCTTTTCTTTTTTTAGTTATACAAAAAAATTAATAATCATGAACTAAGCTGGGCAATGGGTGCTGCTTTTAATATTCTACAAAATGGACTTTGACAGAACCAAATAATAGGTTAAAAATGGACATTAGGTTAATTCGAGATGGTCTCAAGATGGACCATTCATTTTCAAAGAACAAATGCACGATTGTGACTCATCTATTGTACAATCTTTGGTTTTACGTTTCGATATACTGAAAATTGTGATAATAGGCGAAAAACTTGAGAAGGTATTACCTTGACTTTAGCTATTAACAGAAATTTACGTTATCTGCCGTAATAAGTATACAATAATTAGAGCAGTTTGAAAATTGATAATTACTTCGAGATACGTATATATCTTTGACAAACTGTATTTCAGAAAGATCTTGGTACTTCTCTTTATGGTTTGTCCGTACATTATTTTAATTTTATCAGGACGCAGAGGCAAGTTTTAATATGACAATTGCTCTATTAGATTAATATAAAGTGTTGCATTCGTTACACGTAGAAATTGCACAAAATCAACTGTAACGTTAGCATTGGGCTGCGTTGCAGTAATATTTTCTTTAGCAAGAATGTACCTTATTTCCATTGCGAAGCTATTTAGAAGAAGATTTTCAAAGAGTTGATCGAGGGACGCGACTTACAGGATTACTTTGTAAATATAAATTGCGCGTAGAAATTTTTCATATACGAATATATATATGTATATACATATAACATATATCTATTGACGCATAGTTACGTACTGTGAAAACATAAACACATCGACTTCTAGTGCCTTTTTCCAAGTAACTATTATAATAAATTGGATGTTCCTTCGAATCGGTAGTTTTAAATTAAAAATTTAGTATATAGAAAGTCTTAAATCCTAATTAGCTAAAGTTCAGACTCGTATGCACATATTCATTGAAACGAAAGCAGACAGTAAGAGTGGTAAGAGACATCTCGAAAAAGACCTTGTGACAATTCGGGCGGTTCGTATTGCTCGGTACGAATTACAGAAAGGTATGTAAATTGGAAGCAAATTGAAACGACCTACTAGCATCGATAAAGACGTACCATTGTGCATTTGGTAATATCTCAGGCACAGGCGTATTCAGGCGTATTCAGGCTTATTGTAACCACAGTCACCTTTAACCGCTGCGGCTCTTGCAATTACGCCATTGGCACCATTGGTTCTTCCTTATCGACAATCCGAGTCAATTTCAGAGTGGCGCGTTAAATTCACAAAGGCACGAAGAATCTCGCACGTACATTGATGCTTTTCAATAACTTGTTTATTCAAGATAAAATTAGAAGGGACTAATTGTGAAAGTATCGGTATCGCTGATGACAATTTAATACACGGGTGATACCTCGATGTGACCTCGATGGAATAACTAACCTCACTTTTTCAAGAAGGATGTTCTGTCAGAGAGAAGACTCTTCGATAATATCTTGTTTCTCTGTACGACGGTGTATAAATTATAGCGTGACTAACATAAATTAAAATCTATTCGAATAAATGAGCTCAACCACCAGACTGCTGACAACTGTCTCCTTAGCAAGTGTGGTGTGTAGAAACGTCCACGTCGCAATATTTTCACAGGAGGTAAAGGTGCGTCAAATTTTTGAATTTCGAAAGTTCATGTTATTTAACATTTTTACGTTGCGTAATTCTTTGACCTTGGAGAACTTTTGTCCATTTGGAACAAGTGGTATTTGTTAAATGAACAGACACTCGAAGATTTATTTGTCATTGCCTTTCGCTGTGCTTTGCTTTTGAGATCTGAAACGATGATTTTTCAGATTCTTCATATGTCGGAGGTGCCGTTGAAGCATTTACTGCTTAAAAACATTCGAAAAAGTGCATCCGTTCCGGAAGCACTGTTTTCCACATATTTAAACCTTTTGGAGTCCATGTCAAGTCCAGCGACACATCAGGAATTCAATAAAACAATAATGGAACCTTTTCTCGAGTCATGTTACGTATTAAATGATACTTCACCCATACGTGAAGTACCAGTTAATATTGGCAACGACATGGAATCGAACGACGGAGAGGATACTTGTACATCCGATAGTATGGATGTTAATATAATTAAAGAATGTGGAGGATCGTTAGATATTAAATGCCCAATGTCCAAACAGAACTATAAAGCTTTGCGCAAATGGAAACGAGTCGGAAAAGGTATGCAAATTTAATTTACTTTTTAACAAAATCAGTTTCACAAAGAAATCATCATTTATTTATATGGTCTCGCATGCATCACGTATATGTCTGAGAGAAACGTATATACTGTCGTTATCAGCATTAGAGTAATGAATTTAGAGTGAGGTCATTTTGAATAAAGTCTTACTCGAGCATTTTTCATTTTGATACAAGGACAAATATGATATTCTTTACATGCTAACAAATCATTGCGAAATAAGAGTCCTTATTAAAACGCAGTTCATTGACAATAAGAAGAAAACACATTATATAGCTAATCTATGATCTCTTCAGAGAAGTTGCCAGTAAATTCCAATGATACCTTTATACTAAGGTTACTGTCATTCAATATCCTGGCACAGAATCTCTTAGAAACATATTCCTACCTGTATAAGGCCCATGACAAAAGAGCACTTTCGTGGGAGAGCCGAAAGCCACTATTGCTTCAAGAAATACTTCGAGCAGAGGCCAACGTGAGTTCTCGTACGCCTCATAAATATTGTACTATTTCTTTAGCACGTCTGACTAGTCTGGTACGATGATGTTCAGGTGATATGTCTTCAAGAAGTGCAAAACGAACACCTAGATGAGTTAGTAAAACCATTCAGGGATCTTGGATATGCCTATCTCTATAAAAAGCGAACAAACGACAAAGAGGATGGCCTCCTCATTCTTTATCGTTCCGATCAATTCAATCTGGTTGATCAGGTGAAAGTGGAATTATATCAGTCCGGTATAGAGTTACTCAGCAGAGACAATGTAGGCTTGATTGTCAAACTATCCCTAAAGGATAGTCCTGACACTCAAATCGTAATAGCAACGACTCATCTACTTTATAATCCAAGAAGAAATGACGTAAGATTGGGTCAGTCACAACTCTTACTCGCGGAACTGGAAAGAATTGCTTTCATTGAGAATACTCCGTAAGATTTTCTTGTCTGATTATAACGATGGTATGGTCAATTAATTAATACTTTAATGATATATTTGTAGGACGGGTGCCAGGTATCATCCTATCATTTTAACAGGTGATTTTAATCTCGAACCTTACACTGGTGTTTATAAGTTCATAACCGCGGGTATCTTTGAGTACGTTGGCAAAGCAAGAAATTTAGAAACAGCCGAATATCGTTTATGCTGTCGTTTGTCAAACGTACTTATTCCAAGTCGATTATACGTGACGGATGACTGCCAGCATTACAATGTACTGAAAAAAAGATTACGTGGTGAAGGCGACGGTAGAGTAATGGTAGGCCAACGGATTTCCTGTTGTATAATTGAGCGCACTATTATTGATTTCTTAATTTATCCTTAATTTCATTGTTTAGCTTGAAAATAGCGAAAGGAAGGAATTACCTGACGAGACCAAGTCTTCCAGCGATCCAGCTTCCATTTACAAGAAATCAGAAATTGATCTTAAAACAAACAAATGTCAAAAGATAGGATTAATCGAAGGATACTATGCCAATTTCTCCTCAGGACGCTTAACACATCCTTTCAAGTTAAAGAGCGTTTATCAGCATACGGATCGATATGGTAGAAGGGAAGCGACTACTAATCAAGGCAAATGGATTAACGTTGATTATATATTTTATAGCGAAGTTGAACTCTTTGAAAAGTATACGTTGCCTATCGTAGAGCAATGCAATTTCTTTCCTACTATACCAAATTTCACGGTAGGCAGCGATCATCTTTGTCTAGGAGCAAGTTTTAAGTTGCAAAAGAAAAAGCATTGAACGGCAAACAAGTATGCACAGACCTGGTTGTTCCTTACAACTGTTGTATCATGTACATAGGAAAGTACCTATATTTTCAATAAATTACATCGCTGTTATTTAATATCATACAACCAACAATATATATTAATGCCTCTTTTCTGTTGACGATTTGTAATCATAAAATATACAAGACATATCGAGAGGGAAGGATTAGTGACGAAAAGTGAATTGTACTGGTTTTCTTTTAATATATTTGTAAATTAATAATTTTACAAAATATAGAGAGATATATTTATATATATATTTGTATAAATGGTGTTATATTAACATCTTAATACGTAATCTCTTCAAGAGTATGGCAGGGACGGTACAATTCTGATCTTAAGTGCTTTTTGATCTTTTTATCTTGTTCTTTATCATAATATTCTTACTGGCTCAATCAGAGCTCGACCCTTGACCCAATTTGGTTCCTCGTATGCTACGATACATGTATTCTTTACAGAGAATTCTTTGGCCCGCGGTGAACAATTTGTTCGACAGAATTGGACAAAGTCTTTAAACTGTACTTGGAGCTCGGCATTTCCACCATTTGGTCCAACAGCAAATTCACACTTTAAATGCTTTTCCTTTCCTTTAATACAGCAATTAAGATAACGATAATCAGTCGCATATAATTCATGGATATCTTGGAAGTCTATCTTTAGATCATTCCTTAAAATTCCAGTGATAAAGAGATCATCGATCCAAAAATATTTTGGGTATGTCTGTGCATAATTAATTAACTTTTCAGCTATTTTAGAACCAGTTACGTACAGCCATCCAGAAAGAAAATCTGGGTATACGCTGTGGGCAAATTCTTCGTGCGTGACATACCACTTGTTGGCTGGTTCACGAATGGGAAGCATATTTTTCAAAACATAGCCCATTAAAGTAT
The DNA here is from genome assembly GCA_031001745.1 of Hartigia nigra. Classification (NCBI taxonomy): domain Eukaryota; kingdom Metazoa; phylum Arthropoda; class Insecta; order Hymenoptera; family Cephidae; genus Hartigia; species Hartigia nigra. The sequence continues at coordinate 1,781,428 of JARPRG010000294.1, forward strand.
TTTTGGTAACTTCATGAGTTTGAAATAGATTTAGTATATCGTACAAATTGAGAACAATGTCGTCATCCATCTTCATTATGTAATTTGCACGATTACAAGTATCAACAGCCCACCTGAGACCCATCAAATGTTTATAAGTTAAATTTCTATATGCTTCTTGAAAGTTTCCTTGGACAATGTCTTTGAATTTCAATGATTCGTCAAATATTGCATCTTGTGTTACATGTGCTTTATAACTTGCTTCGCTACTTAACATTCCTAACAAAAATACCCTACGAATTCCAAGTCTTTGTAAATCATCGTTTGGATAAGCTCGACGAAGAGCACTTCTGCTTGTTGGATCACCTGCGTACGATGTGACAATCCATGCAAGTACACTTGCATTGCATGTAGCATCAATTACGTATCTAAAGTCAGATAGGTCCATCAACTTATTGTCAGAAAATCTTACACGATACAATCTTACATGTTCGCTACTTCGGTTCTTAATATTGAAATTCTCTTCAATTATTGTAATGAATATTATAACAGATAAGGTACAAAGTATTAGTATCGCTATGCTATATTTCAAAGCCATATTCAAGTCTACTTCATCGTTGTGTTATTAAACCAATATTAATGATGCACGCTCCAAATAATCAGTAGGAAGACATTAAAACACATGTATGCAAATTCTTGTCATTTTCTTCGTCGTAAACAATCTTGAATATGTAATAACGGAGTACAATTTATGCATGGAACGTATGTTCTTTCTTATAATCCTTGTACATTCTGCCTAGTACTCCATTTATATTCACTGGGGCACAAGTACACGATACCTTCGATAATATCTTGTTTCTCTGTACGAGGGTTTATAAATTAAAAGCAAGCAAATATTAATCGTACTTAATTACTAGAACAAACAAGTATCTTAATTAATAATTAACAGAACACGATTTTTTAACAGTATTGTTTAAGCCGTTGTCAGTCATTGACTAAACACGTCAAAAGTATCGATGCCAATACTTACGTTCTTGTATACTGCTACTTCTTTTCAAGATACTTTTAATACACTCTACAGAAATAACTTATGCCGAATCGATAAACTATTAGAATAAAATAATATTTAACGATTTTATACTTTTATTTTAATAATCAAATTACTTTGTCCAGTTCATCCATTTTTCTACACGCGTAACTTACTATGTTTCTTTGATGTGTTCATGGATGACGCTTTTGATTGCTTCTGATCATACGCCGGTTACTAATTTCATTTATGTATATAAATTTGACAGCTGGCTAACCGCTTTTTTTTTCCGGGATTAAACATGCAAATATAACTTTTACCAAACGACAGACATGCAAGATATCTGCGAAAATATACGGATCGCTATTGAGCACGGCCGTACTGATATAATAAGATCACTTTTAGACGCCTGTATGTATTACTTTTAATATTTTCTCTATAACCTCTATACGATTTTGGATATACGTGTACTTGGCGCGAGACTCGATCGAGCCTCTTGATAATCCGGCTTTAGCGAAATTTTTTAAAGAAAATATTTTAATTCAGTTATATTAGCTTCTGTTGTAACTGGATTGATCGATATTAACACATGAAACCTATTACTTATTGACTATCTGTATTTATTAAATAATGTATTATCAGGTGATAATGGAAACGCAAGTGAAGGTATTACACGAGAAAAGATACTAAATGAACCCATGTTAGAGGATGGAACATTTCTCTGTTATGCTTCGAAGGTACGTGCTTGGGAAGTTATAAAGTTTATATTTCTTTTGTATGCTATTCGTGTTTTCTAAGTTTAATGTCACTGCTTGGTAATGATTTATATTCTCAGACAAATCAAGTAGACGTTGTTCGAACCTTA
>JARPRG010000294.1:1783398-1800940 GCA_031001745.1 Hartigia nigra
TCTTTTACTTCATTAGTTTTCTCAATGTTCAATGGATCGAATGATATTTATAGGGTTAATAGAGTCATTCAGTTGTTAGCAGCAGGTATTAGTATAAATTCTTGGGATTCGGAAGGAAGTAAAAACACTCCATTACATTGGGCAGCATGTTACGGCAATAAGGATATCATTACGTGTTTGATAGGTAAATTCTTTGATACTACGTAAAATTGTCATACGCTAGAATATAATTATTAATATTTAATACAATATATCATATCAGAGCGTGGAGCTGATGTCAATTCTGAAAATGGTTGCGGGGCAACACCCTTGCACGATGCAGTGAATCGTGGTGATGTCAGTATTTGTGAAGAACTATTACAATACGGTGCAAATCCTCTTGTGCGGGCTGTTAAGGGGTAAGATATCTGATTGCATAATATTCTATTTAACATAGGGATACAAAGAAAAATATATAAATAAAATTTCAGAAAGTTTGCTGGAAAAACTCCATACGAATTGGCCCATAGTAAGCCTGCGTTATATGGACTGCTACAAAGATTCCTACCAAGTTCTTTATCTCAAGAGGGTGACGCAATGCACAGTCCTACTGCATCCTTCACGGAATCGAATTTTCCCAATCCAAAAACCATTACGTCCAATATCAGTCAATTATCTATCGATTCGACAAAATCATCAGATCAAATGTACGATGTTCCCGTGCGAGAATCCAGTGGCGAAAGTCCGATCAGAAGTATAGCAGATAAAGAAGGTATACACGGTCTTATCTGGCCAGAGCCGAAAACCGTCCTAGAGCTTGGACACTTGTCGCCTCCGTTTATCGCTGGGAAGGAACTCTTTATATCTATAATACAAGTACGTCACGCATATTTAATTCGTTCGATCTAACGACAAATAAATATATCTTGTATTATTGTTCTTGTAATAATTCAGGGCAGTGAATCTATACACAAAATACTGGACGTTTGGGAGATCAGTAGGACTCATTTACTTGAGCTAGGACACGACTTGAAAATCGGTGAGGTCCAGCCAGGTTCCGGAAGATCTTCTGGTGATAATCGAATAGAATGCATCGTGAATAGAAAATTGTTTAATGTCGCGGACGGTTATCATCTGCACGTGTCCCAAAATTCGATAAAAGTCAGTGCTGGCAGTCTCGCTGGCTTACACTATGCCGTTTGCACGTTCGTGCAGATACTGCGTTTGAGCAAAAATCTAAATAAATCCGAGCTGTGCGAAATTGAGGCGGTTCTCATAAAGGATGAGCCTCGATTTAAACACAGAGGTATACTCCTAGACATTTCACCAAGAGGTCGAATACCAACTTTGGATTACTTATTACATACAATTGATCTCTGGTCTTCGTTCAAAGTATCGCATTTGCATTTGTATTCAAGACTTACACCCAGCTGTGACTGGCAACTCTGTTATTCGAGGTCAGAAATGGTTACGCTGGATCGTTACTGCAGGTATAACTTGTATTCTTTGTAGTCTTTATACAGCAGCAGTAGTAGCCTTTAATGACCGATTGATATACAATCGTTCAATCTCTATTGCAGAGATCGACATTTGGATCTTGTGCCAGCGTTAGACGTTGACTCTAACGTCAGTCAAAGGCATCTTACGCAAATGTGGCCTGTTTTTCAAGAACTACTTGCCACTTTTCCCAGCTTAAGTTACGTTCATGTTGGGCCTAGATTAGCCAGTCTTCTGGTTCAACCAGAGAGTCTTGATTCAAGTCTATCTGTTAATGAGACTGTCGAGACTGATATGTCTGAAGTATTTAGGTCGTACACGTGTCTCCAGGAACTTTGGCATATACTCAGTTTAAGTTCAGACACAACGTTGTTACTGTGTTCCAATGGTTTACATTCCAAGCCAGAGTTCCGCAGTGTCCCAAGTAACGTGGTCATGGTGGAATATGGATTTCAGGTAATTAACATTGTTGAATCATATGTGCTGGTAATTTAGTAAAATTCTTTTTCTGCACGCTTTTTAATCGCGATCACTGTTTACAGGCGGACTATGATTTCTCCGAATGGACAGAGACTTTTAGAATTGCTGGTGGCAACGTGTTACCTAGTTCTGGAACAGCTAGTTATAATAGCTTAGGAGGATGTCCAGCTTCTACTTATGCAAATACAAAAAATGCAATAAAAACTGCTCTAGAACAAGATTCCATTGGTATAGTAGTTTCACACTGGTCTGGAAGTCATCATTTGACTCCACATCCATTCGCTTGGGTAGGATATCTGATTGGTGCTGGTTTGGCATGGAATCCAAGTACGGAAATAGACTTAGGGTATTTTGAGAATTACGAATCTAATCAATCACCTGGAACACCGAGGCAACAGTAAGTTATTTTATCACATGCAAAGAAACCTCTACTAAACTTTGGCTATTTCAGTCAACGATCCATAACGCAATTACTGGACACACACGTCTTCCAAGATTTAGAGGGTAAAGTTGGAGCTGCTGTCATGGAATTGGGTCGAGTAGATACCTTGGTATTGACCCTGAGCAAAAATCAAGGAGCAAATGATTTAAAACAGATACCAGATAATAGGGGATCGACCCTCTATAGATTACTTACCGATCCCGATAACGTCAACTTGGAATATCTATCTGCAGATTTGTTTATGGTAAGATTTTAATCTTGAAGCGTAAATATCAAAGGGACTTTATGTGTATTTATCTTTCCTCCTGCAGAAAATGAGCAAACAAATAAAACGAGTGTCTCACTCCTTGTACGAAGGAAATGTTACATCGAAGTTTGCTTCGATGGAGATACAAGAGCTTCAGTTGACTGCTGATTTAATGTTAACAGCTTGTCGAATTGGTAGAACATTGATCGGAGTTGGTATCAATCCTAATAGCAATATGGGCCTTGCGGTCATTAACTTGGGTGTGTCCAATTTGCCACCCACCTTTAGAACTGACATAGCAAACAAAATGCTAGCGCATATTGAACAGTACAAGGGTGCATGGTTACAACGTCATTTGCCTCAAGGTCTACAAAGTTCTTTACTCATTCTGACTAGTGCCTTGCACAGATTTGTTCCGGAGCCTTAAGACTTTCTTTGACTTTAAAAGTGGGTCGTGACATTACGAAAGTTCCTGTAATCTGAAGGATTCCCTCTCGATATAATGGTTTTCTTTCGATTGCTTAATAATTCGTGCAAGAAAACAGACTGACTTCTGTTTTAATTATTATGCCATTTTTAATGATCGACTACATAACCTTGTGGACGTTAATCTACAGTGCGAGAGTAATATGTAGTTTATACGTTGTGTGGAATAACGGTGCATTTATTAAACCAGTCACGGTATTATTTATTAAATAATGTATAATTATTAATAATAAATACAAGCGTTGTACAATTAAACTGAAGTATATATATATATACAATAGAATATAATATTAATGGTGTAAAGGTGTTCAGAAAATTTTCAAGGCATAAGGTAATACATTAAAGGACTTGTCTTATTCGTTATATGAGATACGGTTGGCTGTGAATATTAAGATTAATAAATGGAATCGTTTCTTATATATTTTGGGTAGCGGACAACAATTGCAATGGGGGATTAATAGTCATTCATCGATAAGAGTGCATCCTACGAGGCTAAACAAAATATATACGATGCATGTATTTTTTTTTTTTTTCATATAAAGTTACAACCTGTAAAAAGATTCATTTTTATTTACAAGCATCCGCTGGACCCGTGTCAATGTAGATGTCAGAGCATCAGAAGATCTGTGAATCATGGCTGAAAAGAGAAATACAAATTCCCTGAGACGTTCTTAATTTAAATATTATTAGCATCGTTCTAACAAGCAGAAAGGCACTGATCGATACTGCTCGTATCCGTTTTCCTAATGCGCAGCAAACTAATTCTTCCAGGAAGCTGTCAGCCAAAACCCCAAATACACTTAGAATCTCTGTCGATCTTTCTCTACCTTATTGTCATCGATAAGGTTATTTCGTTTTCGTTCGTTCCAACCACCCATTTCCAGATCCTCCTTACGCAACATCTCGTTTTCGTATGCCTGCATTCGATGGTACTCATTTATTTCAAATTGGTATTTAGGTGACGTGATACCAAAGAAATTTGCCAAGCATTCTCCCACGTAATCGCATCCATCCAACATCTTTGAGCTGGCCCAAACAGTTTGATACCATACCCAGGGTACCCAATCCAGAGACTTCTATAGAATCGTATGATATTCACCATTCTTCTACTATTGACTTTTAGACTTACTCAACAGGACAGGATGTTCTGTAACATACCGGATCGATGGTGGATAGCTGATTGTTATTTCCTACGTGGTCTGTTTCATCCTCCGAAGAATATTCTTCCATGACACCGTCTGAGAAATGTAACACCCGCTTTGGTCGTCTGGCACCTTTGTTTTCATTCTATAAATCATTCGTATTATCGTTTATGTTCAAATCAGTTATGTGTAATACACAAAAATTCTTGGTTACAAATTAACAATAGACATACCTCTGCTGTAGCTCTCATGTGTTCGTCCAATATAACATTGGCTAAATCACACGTTCTGTTTTCCTCCATTATTATTAATTAATTAAATACTTTGATGGCGCAATCTTATAATTCACGCAAATTTGACAATTCTGTCACAGTAGACGCAAAATATCTAATCAAATGACATCACTTAACGAATATATACGTATGAGTCAATGGATTCTATATGCCAACCTTATAAGATTAAAAGTAGTAGCGGGCTTAGGGACTTTAAGGATATAGGGAAAATAGGTTTCCATTGTATTTTCAAAAAAATTGTGTCATCGTCGATGGTAGAAGTTTATTTATAATAATATAAAACATCAACATTTTTTCATTCGGGTATACAGGTAAAAAACAATAAATAACATCTCTATGATTATACGACAGTATACAAATGTTTCAAGTCATCAAGTATCTCCGTTTAGTTGGGATGCGCGTACAGATAATAGATAGTGATTTCAAAAATTGTCTATTTCTACTTTGGCAGAGTAAGAGTAACGTTAGACATTTTAGGAATAATATTAATTTCAAATAATAAGTAGACAGAATCATTCAATGTATTCGATCGATTATGTTCCAACCATTCGCACTACACCGTAGGCATAAATACATTGCTTCGAACGAACGAAAATGAAAAGATAAGAGAAAGGATCCCATTGCTCCGCACAGAGATTTTTCAAAGATTATGCTGATACTATGCCAAGTCTTATTACGAAGAAACATATTCTCATAGTGAAATACTTAACGTAGTAGTTATACTGGTTTGATTTGAACACCCATTAAGGAATTACGATGTGTATGACTCGAGGAATACTTTGTATGTACAAAGTAGCATAGATTCTTATGGTCCATGCCAAAGACAAGTGTCGTATCCTTGATCCTGTAAAATTCCTAAAACGTATATCTTTCATTCGCATGCTGTATACTGCAGCGCGCAAGCTATATTAGACTCTGGGCATAACTGCGAATGACACATCCCTATACAATTTTACTCCTTATTCTTAGTATGCAGACGCATATGCTTCTTCAGGTTGTCTAGTCTGTTACACCGACGGTCACAAAAGTCACACTGATATGGCATAGAATTACTATGCACCACAACGTGACCGTTCAAATGGCTGATTTGCTTGAAGCGCTTATCGCATATCTTACATGCATAAGGACGTTCGTTCATATGAGCCGAAGCTATGTGAGTTTGCAAATTAGTTTTTCTCACAAAGGTAGCTTTACAAACGTCACATTCGAATGGTCTCACATTAGCATGTATCGCCAGGTGTGACTTGAGAACATTCTTGTGCTTGAAATTCTTCTCGCAGAGGTGACACTGAAACGGTCGCTCGTCGTTGTGCACTTTCTTGTGAACCGACAAGTGCGCTAGCTGCTTAAACATTTTTGCACAGATTTCGCACTGGTAGGTTCTGCCATCCTCGTGAGCTGCACTTATATGACGTCTCAGGGTATCTGCAAGGGTATACCTTTTGCCACATATTTTGCAAGAGAATGGACGCTCGTTTGTGTGGGTCATCAAGTGTCCATTGAGATATCGTTTTTCAAGAAATCTGGCACCACATACGTCGCATTGATAAGGCTTTTCGCCATTGTGCACGTACATATGTTTCTTGAGAGAATTCGATAGGCTAAAACGTTTCGAACAGATTGTACACTCGAATTTACGTTCTCCCGTGTGAATCAGCATGTGGGACTTAACGTGACCTGCTTGTTTGAATCTTTTTCCACATACTTTACAGCCAAACTGACGCTCGTGCGTATGAGTAAAGATGTGACGTTCCAGGACACTCTTTGTCGTGAAGACCTTCTTGCAGCTGTCGCATTCGAAGAGACGATAAATCTCCTTTGGACGATACACAACCGATTCTCCTTTGTGACTTTGTGAATGATTCTTCAAGCTGTCCAGAGATTCGAATTTCACTCCGCAAACTGCACATTGGAACGACCTGTAGTCCGTATGTGTCAGAGAATGTTGACTTAGATGTCCTAACTGTTTGAAACTCTTGTTGCAGACTTGACAGACGTAAGGTCTTTCGTTTGTGTGAGAGCGCATATGTCTTTTTAAGACACTGGGAAAGTCAAACTTTTGTTGGCAGTATGTGCACTCGAGCAATGGATCACCATTCAATTTAGTCAGACGATTCTCTTTGGAAACTTTTCTTCTGGCCAGGGCGCTTGTGCGTTTAAGGCTTTTTTTGTGACTTTTATTCGAGATACAGAGGAGCATGCTATCTTTTTTTTCAGGACTTATGCGCTCGCTAATTTCTAAAGGATTCTCTTCCGTTCCAGTATCTTCTAACTTCTCGTTCTTATTTTCAGTTCTTTCTGGAGCTATGCTATCCACATCCATTCTCTTTGCAGAATTAAAAGCATCGTCGCTGAAGATTTTCTCTTGACCGTGAACTTCACTCATATGCTTATCGTATAAACTTGGAAGACGGAATGTCTTGTGGCAGATATTACAATCAAGTCGACCTGCTTTCACGTGTGCTTTTATATGATTCTTTAAATGGCCTAACTTCATATATTGTTTCTGACAGATTTTACACTTGAACAGATATTTCTCTGTGTCTTGTGTCTGTAATCGATCACCTATATTTCTTTCCTCCTCAGATTGCGAATCTTCTATTTGATTTGTGCTAAGTGACATTTCACTTTTCACATTGACAAAATTAAAACCATTCGTACTGCTGTTATTTCTTGGTGATTTAACTGGGCTTTCTCCAAATTCAATATCGAGAGAGATGCTTTCATTGTCCTTGAGATGCTGAAATGTTCAAAGTACGTTGATGCATTGTAATGGTATGAGATTTTGTATTCATTGGGAAAGGTTATGTTTATTTTTGTACAATTCCTTACCTCGTACAATTCTTCTTCGCTCCAAATTTTCTTCAGAACTTCTTTAGAAAGAATATCTTTCTCATTTTCTTTGTGAACGTTACGTCCAAATAGTAAATCATATGGGATTTTACCATCCTTTCTTTGGAAAGTTGTATTTTCAAGCATCTGGATGAATTTAAGACCTTCGTACCAAAATTTCGATGGATTTTTTATTAGCCATGATTTTATGAGATTCTGGTAATCTCTCTTTATACTTTCGTCACATTTCGACATATTTCCATGCACTATCGTAAGGTTTCTCCATAGCGAACGCAATTCGCGCACCACACGTTCAGTAAATTCACGACCATTTCCACTCTGTAAAACTCGCGGTGCCCCAATGATTGTCAGTACGTTAAAGAGTTTCAATGCGACTTCTTTGACGGTATTAGTTCGTAAGGCTTTGAGAATAATAAATTTAGAGAACTGATCTTCGTAAATGAACAAATATTTGTAATTGTCCTCTTCTTCGGCTTGTATCTCCATTACATCAATTTGTCCTCTACACACTGAACTTTGATTTATCGCACTTGGTAATACAGAAGTCCTTTCGTTAGGAATGGAAGGTAAACCATCTCTATTGCATTCTCCGTTACGCAAAGGTAAAATATTCTGAAAAATATAAAAATTTAAAGCTCTATAAATGAATCAATGTTATCAATAAACTTTCGGAGCTTCATAATATCTAAGCACACAAAGTAGTAAAAAAACATGTCAATCTTACAGACGGCTGTGCTTTCGAAGAAGATGCCACTGTATCAATTTCATTATTCTTTTCTTTATCGATGCAGCGGTCGAGATTTATTCTTATACCAGGTGTCGCAGGACTTAAACTTTCATCGAGTAGTTCTATCTCTTGTTTGACAGATATAAAATCTGACTTAGTTCTGGCATTCATAACTTCACTTAGCACACTCTTCATTGAAATCTCTTCTGTCATCCAATCATTTGCCATTGTCAACGTATAAAAGACTTTTGAACAAAATTCACAGTTTTACACAAATAAACAATAGATATGCGCTTGACAACAAGTGTTTCTCATAATAATTCTTAAAATGATCGATCATTCATTTGTACTTTTTCAATTTTATCTTCATTGCAGTAAGATTCACGTTTAAAGAATATCATCTCAAATAGTTATAGAATATTGATAAAATCCCTCGGTGAGAGTTTATTATTAAAAAATATCAGACCCGACTGTCGACAAATTTGACACTTTAAAAGGACGCGTTCGGAGTAATAAAAATCATTAACCTATAAATTATCCTGAACACGTCTACCGAAACAAGTAGACAGGTGTACATTTTTTTTCATGTAAAATTATGCGGCACCGCGTATCTAATAGCATAATATTTAGATTGTTATATGCCGAGTATTGTATAGGCTTTAAAAAAAAAGGCATATACAAAATATTTTCCCACTACACCGCCTGATGTGGACACTTGTATCATTGACAACATAAAACAGTGATAGGAAGAAGCTGTAACTCTGTTTGGGACGGCTACAGAAATGATCTCTTTTCTTCACAATTTTTAGTACCAATTGACGCCACTTGTGGCGCATGTTCTCCAACAGAACCGACTTCCGGTTTCTGTCCTCTTCGTCCTTCAGACTTTACAGCTAAAATCAGCTAGTCGATATATTTTTTTTTTAAACTAAGAGGAGAATTACTTAAAACTATTTTTTAACTATTTTATTCGTTGCAATGATCTTTTAATCGAATCCCACGGATTGAGTTCTCGTAGGAGTTAAGGATTAAGGTTCTGCGGAATATTTAAATGTTTAATGTTATTGATGTACATTTTAATTAATATATAACTTTGAGGATTCTACAGAATCATATGAATTACTTATGATCACGACTTGTACTTGGTTCGTTTTTAAAATCATTTATAAATTGAAACGTGTATCGATCTACAGGAATTTCTCGAAGATTGCTTTCGATAATCTCAATATCATTGTCATTGTCGTTTATCCTGAGAGAATTGAAAAACTGAGACTCTTGAAAATCATCGCCCTCAATGATTTTAAATATTTCGGCCTCTTTTCTGCGCGCGGATAATTTCGCAGCCAGGGTTGAGATGGAGGTCTGAGAAAATCCAATGGATTTGTTTTCACTCATATCAGGCGTTAATAATTCACTAAAGTGGTTTTGTAATTCCGGAGTTGCTACTTCAATATTTTTCTCCATCGAATATGACTTTTCGACTTGTAGATTGACTTTCGGGCTTGAATTTTCATTGCTTTCATTTCTTACAATATTTCTAGAAGAAATAAACTCTCCATCTATTAATTGAACAGTACGGTTTCTCAAAGATGTCAAATCCACCACAGTACATTTCTTTTGCGATAATTTTCTCTCCTGTTCAAAATTTTTCGTAGACCCGATCTCTTTTAACTCTGTTGTTAATTCAAGTCTTTTTAATTTTGAACCTTTATACTCGTCCATACTGCCTGCCATTTTTCGTTTGTCGGCAGCATTTGAATGTCCAGATTTTGAAATACTTGACGTCAAAGTGTTACAATTTTTTTGGGCTTTATTCTTCTCTATTGGAGTATGCTGAGCAAATGTATTTGACTGTGCAATAATCATCTCAGTCCTGTCATCAGGATCATCAATATCAAATTGTCGCATCTCCGTAAGAAGTTCAAGAAGTTTTTCCTCTGTGAATTTGTTATCGTCTTCCAAAAGATCATATACTTCGGCTGCATACTTGTACCATTTTTTATTTTGTGAAATGGCACTGTTCTCTAGAATATCTTTGTTGGGCTAAAATAAAACGTGACCATTAGTTAATATACATATATTGTAAAATATAATGAAAAAAAAAAACTTACCATAACGGTGTCTGTTATCTTTAAAATATTCTCCCGTGCATGTTTTATAACAGAGTCAGGTAGATTACATGACTCTGCTAATGCTATGCCATAATTCTCAAATGTTTCAATTCCAGTTTTCAATTTATGGGTATAAATTAAGCGTGTCTTCTCAAATACCTTTTCAATTCTTGGTTTTGTCTCGAAATAGTGACTTTGTGTAGACAAAAGTAAAAGACACGTATTAATATAAAAAATTATTATACCATTACGATAATTGCTATAAAATCATATTATACGAATAACGTGCTATTTATATATAACTGTAAAATATTTAGCGATATATACTCACTTTATTACGTTGTTGTAGAGTTCCGTTAGTCGTGTCAAGTATAGAAAATGAGTTGCGCAAAATGTAAAAGCAGCTGAACATAAAAGAGATTCGCATATCGCCCAAACGAGTGATGTACCTTCCTCGACTGTAGTACCTCTGCATAATTCATCGATCACTATTAAGGATCTTGGAGTGATCGTTTGTAAAATATACTGTACTTCTTTTATTTCCCGAACAAAGGACGAGGCATTGCATTCGATATCATCGCCGAAACATACTGTACAATAAATTCGATCAGCTATACGAAATTCAGCCTTTTTTGCCGGCACGTAACATCCAATCTAATAAATAAATAAATAAATAAATAAATACTGCAAATAAATATTGACTAAGTAATTGATTCATTACCTGGGCCATAATTTGCAATAATATTATTTGTCTCAGATAAACAGATTTTCCACTCATATTAGGTCCAATTATTGTATGAAAATTATACGGCACAGAAGCTTCCTTAAAGAAGAATAGTTTATTACTGAAAGAGTAATTTGTCAGGACTAATTATTATTAATTACCACATCATTAGGCGTGGGATCGTTGGTTCCCATAATATCCATTATGGGATGTTTCGAATCCACTAAATGTAATTTTGATCCAAAAATTGGTTTTACATAATCCTGGATCGAACTGATACGTGCGTGTGAAGCGATAAGATCCAATTCTGCTACGTCTGCACTCAATTGATAAAGACAACCAATGTGTTCCCTGATTTCTATTAAAGTCTCGTTTAAAATACTGTAAAACAAAATAGAAAATTAATCATAAAGTTGCATCGCAATTTTGTAAATCATTGAACATACACGTTACTCATTAAGTGAAGCTCGTCACAAGCATCTTTACAATGTTGACTTTGTACCAGCAAAATATCCGTAGTCATATAAAACCAGTTTCTGACCTTCTTTACCTATTAAAAAGAAAAAAAAAAGTAATTATCCATGTACACCAAAGCAATAAATAAACTATTACAGTAATAATTAGTATAACCTCAATGAATTCCTTAGGTAAATCCGTAACTTTAATATTTCTTCGTCGTGATATTTCCATTTGAATATGATAACCCATCGTTGCGCTGCAACCTAGCGCAAGAGGAAGATTATATTTCTCACCTAGTTCCTCGACCATACCTGTAAATTCAAAATGACGTAAATTTCTATCAATAAGAATTTTATAAATTCAATAAATAAACCAAACTCTTCATATTATCAATCAGCTCGCAGTATGTCTGTCGTGCAACATCCAGCATATCGCTTATACCAGCTTTTAAGGCAAAGCATCGTTGCATATTTGCAGAAGTGTAGCCAGCGACAGACTTGGCTTCCGGTTGAATGACTTTTAATATCTTTTCCTTAATAATACCGTATTGCGAATCCTGCAAGTTCTACGAAATGATTAGAGGAATTTTATTATATATTAACTTTGATGTAGTAGTACTTATATTATATCATGTATCTAAATACCTTTCTGGTTTTAACGAAGAATAATGATTTAGCTGTCTCTAATGCAGCTTGAAGTACAGGAACTGCGTCAATCGTGTGCTTCAATAAGAGAATACAATTTAAATTTCTTTCAGCACTCAACACGTTATCATCGTGCAGAGGCTGCATTGATAAATTGTGAAGATGATCAACGCCAGAAAATCGACGTATAGTCGATTGGATGACTGTTAGTAATGACTTATTGGTTACTAATTCAGTGACACATTTTTGTCGTTCCAAAATATTATTCGCAACGCATGGAGGCTGAAGAATCGAAGCTCTTAATAATTTTTTCCCCATAGGAGTTGAACACCTATCTAAAGTACCAAACAGACTGATATTCGCACGAGCAGCTTGTGCAGATACCAGTTCTAGGGTCAGTGCACTTTCTAAATCTGTAATTAAATAAATAAATCATTTTAATGATATCTCTAAACATAGAAATCTATTAAAAATATACCTATGGTAGTAGAATGTTGGGATCCTTGAAATTCAATTTTCATGGATTTCGGTGCATAGAGAATATGTTGTATGTACTCGACATATTTCAACAAGGCTGCAGCAGCCGCCAGAGCATAAAACCTGCAATTAATTATAAATACATAAATTGATCCTGAACATCTGTTCTAGGAGGAATAATTTGCATACTTTTGTTTAACAAAGAGTTCCACGTTTGAATATTCCTTAGCACAGTGAGTTCTTATGCGGTCCATTCCTATGGCATCATTAAAATGCCATCGACCAATTCCAGTGACATTTGTGTCTTTAAACTTTTCTTTTATAGACTGGTAGAGTCTGCTTAAACTGGATGGTCGCTCACACATTGTATCCGGCATTAGAATCTATAGTAATAAGATATTTTATCAGTTTTATTATAATTTTACTAAATAATAAGACTTACTTCGGCAGGTTGAAAGTAGTGAATCTTTGTCAGGGTATTTATGTATGTCTGACAGTCACTGATCTGACATAATATCATGTGAGGCTGTTGAAGATCTACTGCTGCCATACCCACTTCACACTTTGCATCGCCACGCCCTGCTGTTATCGCTATATAAAGTATTAAATATATTACTGCAACGTAATCATAATTTCATATTAAAGGAACAAAATTAAATTGGCTGAGCACCAAGAATGACGAGTGGAGCTATACTGCTAGATGTTCCAGGAGTTACCATTGGACCATTGGCTGAGCTATATACGATTATAAATATTAAATAACAATAACTTGAATAATAAATTATAATGAACGTAAATATTAAAGCGTCTTACGTAGAACTTCGTATTCGAGAGGAATATTTTTGAGTTGACGAGGAAGTGGTGCTTCTTCTTCTGTATTTGTTTATTGGAGTTTTCATAGAAGTTGAAGTAGTAGTCGTTGTCAATTCAACAAGAGGACGTCGATATCCAGAGTCAAACTCTACAAAATAATTATTTCTTTTTATATTACGCAAGACTACAGTTAGATAGCTATAAAATAAAAAAATAAACTTACGATATTTCGGCAGAATATTTGGGAATGCATCTTTCCCAAGGCATCCATGTTTCTCGTCTAGTCTTGGCCGCTTTTTCGACTTTGATGTCCGATTCACGTTTGTGTCTATGTGCACGACATTCATTTCTGAATTTTTTCACGTTCTTGGCTCTGTGAATTAAATGAAACTCAAAACGATTCTTCGGTTTTAAATTAAACGTTTGCTTTCACAACAATGGAGAGGAATATACTAGCGTTTAAATCTTTGGTAGATGAGTTTCATGTCACGTGATTTCGAGAGCTTGTTTTATTGGTTCATATTACCGACAATTTGATTGGCTGGGTTCAGCAGAAATACCGCTTAGGGAGCAAATACATTTGATTGGTCAAATTTCACTCTGTTCCAAGATTTACGATTAAATGACCAATCAAACGTATTTATTCCCTTAGCGGTCTTTCTGCTGAGCACAGCCATTGTTACATTTGAATGTCTTTCAATGCACTCACGTGCGACTTCTGTACTGCGAAAAGATTACCGGTTGCATGATGTTTCTATAGTCACTTTGAGGTTATGACGAAGTTGACATAAAACTTATATTTTTGAAAATATTGAGGTACAATACGTATCACAAATGAATTACAATGATTGGGTTAATCAGATCTTGTTCAAATGTTCTTACGAAACAGAGAAACAAAGGCGCGTCTGTGAAAAAGCCTAAAGCACCAAAACAGAAATTAAAAAAATTGCCGGGTAAGGATAAAAAATTAATATTTCTACTAGAAATGATAATGGCATTGTCTGTACACAGTGTTTTTAGATTTTTGATAATTTTTATTCTTCTATGAACTTTGTACTATACTTGTTAATTTCTTAGGATATAATGTTTCTATTTTTGATAATAATATTATCGATGCAATTGTATAGTATTTGTGCTTGATAATAACTTTTTTCAGTATTTGAATATTCTGTGAGCGATGCAAGCGATCGCAGGTTGTATGTATGGGGTCTCGCTGAACATGGAGCATTAGGATTAGCCGTATCTACCAGGGGAAAAGATAGTATTGCATATACTCATAACCCACGGCGATTAACATTTGGAGAACGTCACAAAGTAGTAGATCTTGCTTGCGGTTATGGCTTTACAGCATTCGGAGTTCGTTCGAATGACAATAATATTGTATATGGTTGTGGAATTAATACAGATTCTCAGCTAGGTAAAAAACGTTGAGATCTTAAACATGAGTTATCACAATTTGTATTATATAATGAGAATCAATAATATATTCTTGATAGGATACCATGAATCGGATGAGAAGAACAAAAGTGGGATAATAATAGACCCAAGACCAGTAACCTTGCCCTTAAAGGAATCTTCAACAAGAGTCGTTGGTTTAGCTGCTGGTAGAGCACATTTATTGATACTTACAGACGAAGGAGTTTTTACTTTGGGTAACAATGGTTACGGACAATGTGGAAGACCAATTATAAATGATGAAAACTATGCGAAGAGTAGTGTAGTACATCACATACCAGATATTAAAGGTGATCGGATCACAGGTGTGTCAGCAGGGCAGGACCACAGGTTAGCATACATGTATTTATCTTGTATACAATAGGAATAATTTTCTTGCAACGATATAAGTCAAATATATAAATTGCAAAATTATAAATCAAAGATAATTGCTTTCTATCAGCATATTACTAACTGAAAAGGGGGAAGTATATGCATTTGGCTGGGGTGCCGATGGGCAAACTGGTCTTGCACATTATCGCAATGAATTTAAACCCTCTCTAGTCAAAGGGGACTTGGCTGGTCAAAATATAATTAAAGTTGCATGCGTAGCAGATTGTGTCCTTGCACTCAGTGGTAAGTCGAGTTATTACAGCAAAAGTAAATGATCATTTAACGATTAATAATTTATAAAGCTACCCTATAACGTATTTGATAGATAAGGGTAAAGTTTTTGGATGGGGTAATGCAGAGTATGGACAATTACCAGTTCAAGATGATAGCCGTCAAATTAATATAGCAACTGAAGTTCAAGAATGTCGAGACTTAGGTCATATTGTAGATATTGCAGCTGGTGGAAGTTTTTGCATGATCTTAAATAGTAAGTAAATACATTATGATCTATTTAAACAACAAATACCATAATTTTTAAATATATTTCAACTCTATTGTCTACTAATCCAGATACAGGAAATGTTTATGTATGGGGTTATGGAATTCTTGGCCTCGGACCACAAGTACAAAGAATATTAAAACCTACCTCTATACCCTCAACACTCTTTGGTTTAAATGCTTACGAAACCAATTCCCAAGTATCAAAAATATACTGTGGAATTAGTCATCTAGCTGCAGTGACAAGGACGGGTGATCTGTATACATGGGGAAATAATAAATATGGATGTTTAGGATTGGGACATGAAAATAACCAATTCTTCCCATTGAAGGTATAGATGTTACGTTATATTTTGTTGCATTAAAACAATTTATATAATCTTAATACTTGAAGGCTCGAACATAACATTTCTTTTATCAGGTGGCTATTGGAGCTCAAGTTCAGAAAGTAGGCTGCGGAGTGGATCACACTATAGCAATTTGTAAACCATTTGTTTAGAGGTATATCATTCACTTTATATACCATTATTAATATATCAATATAGAACTTTTTACCTATTTATTGCGTTTATTTAATTGGGATTTAATTCTTACTTATATCTTCTGACTTTTCAAACTATCATCATCGTTAAAATCGAGGCAGATTCAGTTATTTTGCTTAAAGCATTGCCGTTGAGTCTGTGATACTTTGAAATTGTTATGTAACTTTAATGAAAAACTTATTTATAATAAAGCTACGCATTAGACGACAGTTATTTTCATAATCTTATTTTAAATTGTACTTTTTATTTGATGTCCATGTTTACTCTTCTATGAAATATACAAATGACAATACTTTTCATCCTGCTAAGTCTGATTTGCTTAAAATAATTGCTAACTTTATTTATTTATCATAACGACGAGCATAATTCGACTAATATTTATGAGGAGAAATTAATACAACTTCCTGAATACATTTGTCAATAGCCATTTTCTTTGTTAAATAAAAAAATACAAATTTGGCCAAGTGAAGAC
The DNA here is from genome assembly GCA_031001745.1 of Hartigia nigra. Taxonomy (NCBI): domain Eukaryota; kingdom Metazoa; phylum Arthropoda; class Insecta; order Hymenoptera; family Cephidae; genus Hartigia; species Hartigia nigra. The sequence goes on from JARPRG010000294.1 coordinate 1,800,112, forward strand.
AAGGTTTCTTGATAGCACGTTACGAAATAGTGAATTACATAATAGAAATTTGTTTATATAACATTGTTATGTATTCGTATGGATGAGACCAGGTCTATATACGAGACGAAGTATGCACTAAGTACAAGAAATTCTAACTATATGTAAGCTGAAATCGAAGATTTTGATTTTCCTATGAACCTACAATTAATTCACGAGTACAAAACCGTGCCCAGGCGACACTTTTAGATGAAAAATCATAAGAAGATGGCCTCTCCAAATTAAATTTCACTAGTGAATAGTCCACGTCTTAAAAGATACAAAAATAATTCCTCGACACTGTTCGAAGTATGTTTGTCCCTAATGCCAGAAACTATTAATAAAAATAAAAACAGATTATTGATAAAATTAAAATGACTGGATTTGTGATTGAACTTGCGCCACTTCTGCATAGAAGATTGTCGTATGAAAATGTGTACTTCAACATATCTGGGAATCGGCATACGCTTGCATCTAGAATAAAAAAATGTATTGCATTATTTATTTATGCACCATACACGATTAGTTAATTTTTTTAAATATTAAATAAACGTACCTGTACACTGGTATGAAGTAGTGCTTGATACATTGCCAAATACTGCTACGTACAAAGGATGACACTGATGAATTACACTTGCATCTGGGCAAGAGACAGTAAAACTAACTGTATTACTTGTCACAGATGTGCAAGATGCAGCTGCAAGTGCCTCTGTTGTGTTCACATGAAGAACGTCGCGGGAAGTGCATACAGTAAGAGTGCCCCAGCCAGCTCCCTGAACCTGGTGAATATAATAAATGTTTTTAATCTTGG
>JARPRG010000294.1:1801040-1846816 GCA_031001745.1 Hartigia nigra
AGTACCTTTACTGTGGGAAGGTTTGACGTTTCGGCAGTATAGAAATAATTAGGATGAAGTCTGTAAAAGTTAACACCCGATGGTTCCACGTAATCGATAAATGTACTTGATGATCCTGATGATACATAATCTGCACCGCATTGCGAGTTTATCAATCGTTTTTGATCTGAAATTGTATTTATGGATTAGACTCTTTAACAGCGATAATCTTTTTCTTCGAAACTCTAAATGTATCTTATGTTTTTCTTTAGTGTTACCAACGTACTTCGTTTTATCCTGGCAACCAAGTTACCAATTGGTTCCAAGGAACTTGTTGTATCTCCTGATGTGATGGAGAAGATGTCTGTCGAGGAGTTAAATGCCAAATCAGACCATCTGTCCTTCGATCCATAGGTCAGGAAGAGAATCGTAGCATCTGTGGGAACAAAGATATGTTTTATACAAAAAATTATAACAATCATCAATTTTTATTACTATAAAATAATGTAAAGATTGATTTTCGTGTGTAATGCTTAATGTCAATGATTTGTTTTCATATACCTGGAACTTCTTCCCGCATGGTTCGCAACTGTTCCAAACAATATTCTTTGTCAGTGTCAGAAATCGTGGACGTGTACGGAATAATTAATACAACGTTTGAACTTCCTCCACCAATACGTAAACTCCGTTCAGAGTTTAATTTTTCAGTTTGCAACAGTCGAAGACTTTGGAAAGATTTTGGAAGATCAAAACCAGTGGTATCTGTAATAACAATCTAATGAATAATTCGTGCTAACGTTATACGACAGTATTTTATTGTTAGTAAACCTACGATTCTGATAATTAGATGAATTAAACTTGTAAAAGCCTAAAATACTGTTAGTAGTATTAATCATGATAGTTCCATTGTAGCCATTTATTAGAGTGAAGTTGCTGTTAAACATGCCAACTTCTATACTCTCCAGCAAGGTTCTAAAATAGAAAAAAAAGGTTGCAATAAATTAAAAAAAAGAAATTTAAACAAGTAGCCTAGAAGTGCTTACCCCAGAATTGGTTGAATAGAAGAAAACGGCCAGTTGGTATCAAGGATGATAGTTAAATCAACAGAAGCACGATTGGTATCGTTATATGAATCCGTAACAGTACAAGACAAATCATTGTTCATGGAACTCGCTATAAGATTGAATAAAATCACAATTGATTAATCCACGTAAAAATTAATAAAATATACAATATTTTACTCACGGATATAACTCAACAATTGATTTGTAGCATAAGTGGAAAAAGTTTCAATTCTAGCTGCATCGATTGTCACTCTAGCAACTTCTTCACTCAGAAGCAAGGATGCACTGTAAGCCTGAAAATTTTAATTGAGCACATGAATCTTATACAATGAAATATTTACAAGTGTAATAATATCATAAGTAAATTTACCTGTGCAGATATGGTTGCATTAGGCGCCACAGTAGTCAATAATGTTCTGCGATTACAGGCTCGTATAGTGGAATTAAATACTCCACGAGGACTGTAATACATATCTAAAATCTGTGAGAGACGAAGTGTAGAAGTGCGGGAGTACCAAGTCGCTACGTTACTTGCAAGAATCAAACCGTCCAGGTTGCCTCTTACTTCAGCAGTAGTAAATTCAAGATTTTCATTACTACTGAGAAAGTACCATTTTGGCAAAGCTGTTGAATTCCAATTGCCATCAACACCGATACTCAAGTATTGATCTGATAGAGGACCCTGAACCAGTGCAACCTCAGCTAAGTCCCCTGTAAAAGATAAGAGAAAAAATACCCATTGTTATATTATTCCCATTGCAATTTATTAATCGTTCTTTTTTTTTTTGTTAATTCTACTGTCAATTATTACCAGCAAAAGTTGCGATCCACTTGTTATCCAGTGCTACAGCTGAATCGTAGCCTCTTTCCATCAGTTCTTCTCTTAATAAGCTACTCAAACTTACAGTTTGTGGCTGAAGTGCAGCTGCTATACCTGCAAGAAGTGGACCACCTGCTATGGCACCCCAACTGCAAGATGAATTGAGTTTAATAATTAACAGACAAGGCATTTTTATAAATTCTATATATTATCACTTACGGGGTTTTAATCACTCCATTCTCGACAGGACATCTACTTTGGGAAATTGCTGCTAAGATATTTGCGCTATCAGGATGATTCGGTGGTAATTCCGGATATAACCAATTTGGATCTACAGTATTTATCTTAGGTTCTCCTTTGTTGCTCCTCATTATTTCTCTATAGTAAAAGACACATTTTTTAAATTTATATTGATTTATATTATATCTTTAACTTTCTTACAGTTGCTCTGGGGAGAGGGTCTCAACGTCATCAATTATATTCTCGGTATTACTCTCTGATTCCTCATTGATACTTCTCTCGTTTCTATACAGACTACTTGATACTCGACAAGTAGTCGCTTCGTCTCCTCTCTCTATTATTTCAATACTGCTTGAGAGCATAAAGTGAAGAGTACACTGAAAGAACGATAAAGGACTTATCTTTAGGCAGAGAGCAACATTGAATTACGTATGATTGATTAGTAATTAAAAATTAATTAAATTGTCAATGCGAGTATCACATTTGATTTTTACCCTTTCAACATCGCTCAGACTACTATTTGGAAATGTAATTGCATTGCCAGGAACTAATCGAAGCGTCGCAGCACATCGAGAAAATTGTAATCCATTCGGTGCGTAAGGCGTGATACCATCTTGAGCCTGAACTTTATGATTGCGTTCGATGCCGTCTTGTCGGAATCTTAAATAAAATAAAGAATTACAATAAAAAAAATCCATTTTTAATACTTTAGTAATATATTTTAAATCTATGTTAACGATCGATTGATTTAAGCAGATTATTTAGTCTTATCGATGGTATCGAGTAAGTTTTTTTTTTACGATCGAAATCATTCATCGATTTACCTGTGCAAGAGAGCCACTGAGAGACTACGCAGATCCATATTTAAACCTACAGTATTTTCAATCTTACGTAGAATCGCAATTAACGTGTTAATATTATGCGGAAGTCTGTTGTCCTTCTCCAAGAGGTAGGTATTATTATAACACTCGAGAAGAGACGATGGAACATTTCGTTGAGCATTTTCTTGCGCGTAAACGACTGGAATATGAAAGTCTTTCATTTATCATTGATAAACTAAAAGTCGATCAAAGCATATTGTCGTTTGGTTTTTTATTTAATAATGGTTTAACGTCAAAGCTACTTATTCATTTAAAATTACTTACCCAATACGCCGATCACGGCGAGATATACAAACGATTGCATCTTTTAAATTACAAACTGCAACGTAAACTCAGAAACTTTTATCTTTTTCAGTGCAACAGCCAAGCGTCCGCAAGGCACATTGTCAGCCACGAAGTAATTTTTCAATGTTAAATTTTTATTCACGGCTACACGAATCTTTCTTCCTTTTTCTTTTTCACTGAGAGTCACTTTCTGTATTGTCATAAATTAACTTAATGTTTCTTCGTGAAAATCTTAGCGTCTCTATCGATTCGTTTCACTGGAGAGGCCGTACCACACCTTTGAAGCGACATACAAAAAAAAAGCCACTATCATTATCTGATGATAAGATACGATATCCTATGAGTAACCTGTTCCCGTCTCTGTGAAAAGATGTACAGATATGATATTACGAAAAGACTAATCGCAAAAAGCAGTGTATTCGAAAGTTCACAATTATTCGATTGCGAAGGAATGCGTGAGCGAGTCACGGAACTTCTGGTTATATATCATTTTTATCGGAAGACGATTAACATACATTTAATATCTATGACACATTAAAAACTATTACTATTTCATTTAACTAGTAAACTAGTATATGTAATAAAGATTAAAGCAATTGATTAAATTATTTTGAAACGTGCCTCACGTATAATATTCTGATTAAACACCAGACGTTGGTATGTTAGACTTTTAAAAAGTTATTCAATATCATACATTAAAAAAATAGCATATTAATATAATCACATCTGTATATTCTTTTGTATTAGAATGAAAACGTATAATGAACAATGGAACATTAAATTAAAGTCTGTCAGTGAACTTTCTTCTCTTTTAAAAGTCATTTGATCCTCTTCAGAATATGGCCGCTAAAAATTTAAGGTGCCAGATGTAAAGATACAAAGAATTAGGGCATATTTTTCTTTTAAATATTTGTCCTTATCTTATCGCAGGTAGTGCAATGATATCGCAATCCATCTCCATGGTACCGTGAGTCAGTGACTGGGATATACAAGGAGAGCATAGTATGCGTACGAACATTTTTTAATAATGTGATAAAGACGACCAACATGAGAGTTCAGTGTTTGGTATTGTTAATGTGTTATGGTACGAACGCTCTTAAAATTTTTGGACACAATTTATAAAGATTCTCGATAAAGATTCACCGTGAAACTCAATGCTTATGTGATTCTTTTTCTGATATTACACAATGATGATCGTAGATATTAATTTGATAATAAAATACTCGAGAACGTCATTGATGAACAGTCTAGAATATCTTTGAATTCCTCCATTGACCAATTCATAACAGTATAAAAGTAATCGATCGGTGTCCACCGTTAATTCTATTGTTTATAACAAATAATGCCTGTGGATAAAGATTGTTTACTGTGCTTTTATATCCACAGCAATATCCGTGATAAATTCGCAAACCAGTATACCTGAAAAACTTCGAGAATGCTATTCAAATGGAATTATGGAAGGTACTCAGTTACCAATGAATTTACGAGTGATAGTAGACATTGTCAGAAAGGCGGAAAGATATTCATATACTTCAATGAATATGAGAGCAATAACAACGTCATTGTTACATAGGTAAGTGGAAGAATGAAAATAAGAAAAATTGTATAAATCAATGAGTATTTACGAGCGCAATTTTTTAAATCAAATCGTTGAGCATTGTTGTACATTCTTTAGCCAGTACAGTATTGTTCTGCATGATAAAGATGGCGGGATATACAAAGTTTCTCATTGAGTTTCAGATTCAAATTCGACGGTATTGAATTTCGAGACGATTTGTCATTGATTGATGGTATATTTCCATTCAGTGGTACAGGATCGCAAAGAGCAAAGCATAGAATCATTGAGGAATTGATTCCTGGAGATGCAGAAGCTTTTTCTTGGGATCTTCTTCCGCTACAGGAACGCTGTGCGTTGCATCGCGCTATTTCAAATACGATATGGAATCATAAATCAGCGTCGGATGATAAATTGTGCAGTTCTGGGAATATAGAGAAGATATCTGGTAAGGTATTTGTAAGAAGTTAAAATTTCACGTGCGTAACGACCTGAAATTAATTGCAGGTAGATCAGTTACAGAAGACAGAAGAAAATGTCCAATAGAATATGGAGTGATTATAACACCCTTTGGTACTGTTGCAACTGGTGTAGTTATAAGTGCAATTGCAGCATCCCTCCAGCCACAGAGTGTAGACATTAAAATGCTACTGTCAGAAACGACTGTAAAATATCCAGGTATTAATAATCGTTTTTTATTTCAACTTTTTACGTCATTCGAACATACACATTAATCACTGAAATATTTTAGATGTCATCCAAGACAGTGACTTACATAATTTAAATTATAGCGAAGAAGAAGTTGATCTTATCGTACCAAAGAATGAAATGCTATTGAAGAGATCAATGTGGTTTCAAAAGCTTGTTGCTTCATCAGTTAAGCTCGACAACATATGGGCAGCTACTTTGTCAGGTAGAAGACTTATTGTCAATTCTTTGTAAATTAACAAACAATTAGATCCTGCCTAATCTCCATTACAGGCGACTTAGCAGAAATGGCTGTGTATCAGGGTCCTATTGTTGGATCAAAAATGACAATCGGTGCAACAGGATTCTGGAATAGCACTATGCGTCCTAGTATATATTATCTTACGAATAAACACGGAAGTTTAGATGCTACTAGAGCTGAAATTATAGCAGGTGTCGATGGTGAGTAATAGAAGTTCAAGCTAAATAATATATCCAGGTAATAGAAACTAATACTGCACAATTTTAGGACTTGTGATTGCACAAAGTTTACAAGGCTGGATCGATCAGCTTCATAGTCTTCGATTGAGTCAGGTGCTAGATATGTATTACAGCGACAGAGGTGTGTCTTTCGATAAAAATATAAAAGCTTGCGAGAGAGCAAGAGCTTTCTTACTCGTAGCGCCAAAAACGATATTGGACGAGCAGGTACGTTATTACATAAATAATACTAACGTTAATGTATTATCTATGTACTATCTTTCTTCTACCAGACATACACAATGACACGTTTGCTTGCCTATCGCAATAGCATTGCGTACATGACAGAGGAAGCATTAGAGAGAATGGCTGGTTATTCGAGCGATGCATTTTCAACTTATGCAGACAATTACCTATTTACGGAATTACACTGTCGCGAAGCAAGACAGAATCCTCACGTTGAGATGTTAATAGCATTCGATGGAGCATGGTCTAAAGAATATACTCAAGACTTTCTTGCGCAAGTATTCATGCGTTAGAGAATTTATTTGACTATTTAATTATTTATTAAACATTATATTAAAAACCTATTAAACGTTTTAGTGTAATGTTGGAGGATACTGATGTATCTATGTTTGGCTCCAAAATGGGTATAATTCATGGAACGACCGGCGAGTTGTTATTAAATATTACAAACAGTCCTGCTGTTATCCATCATTTTATATCAAACATGACAAATATCACATGTAAGTATTCCTGTTAAATTTCATCTTCAAGTATACTTGTCGCTTTAATCATATGCATGTCTAGGGCCTACGCAGCTGAATTACACCAGAGTATTAGAAACAATATCGGTATATCTGGATAATGTATGGGAACAAAAAAGTAGAGATCGGTCAGTTGGAAATCTGGGACAAGTAATGGTATTACTTGTACCTCTGGTTTCATTGGACGAAGCTGAAGAAGCATCAGCTATGATAAAATTACAAAAAATTAAATCCAATCATCCAGGTATAATTATTTTCAATATTATTCAAAGCTTATCAATAAATTTAATAGACTAAGATAAGTATGAATGGAATTTTCAGATGTACATTTCTTGTATTACACGTCCGACTACAATGCTCATATCTTTAAGAAGTTTCTATTAACTCGAGAAGATCGTTTGATAAGAAGTTTAAATATAGATGACATTACAAGACACCTTGCAATGGGTACGTTTAATTATTTTTCCTTATATCACAACCCTTTCAATTCTTACACTGTATATTGCACGAGCTATTAATATATTCGTACAACGTTTAGTGCCAATGACAATTCGACCAGCTCCGTGTAATGCAAATATTACAATAGGAGTCAGACATCAATTTGAAGCTTACATAAGTTCTGCACAAGATATGACATACCGATTACATCCATACTGGAGAAAGAATACCAAGAGAATGACTATAACGGTAAATTGAATAATCCCTTGACTATTCGCATTAAATATTAAAGATAAATATGACAAGAATAACGAATAATTGAGTTTGAGTTACTATTTGCTTTAATCGAAGGCAATATTTCTTAATCGAATTAGGTACACGGTGTCGGTTATGGTACAATGAGAGTTTGTTCATGGAACCAATGGAATAATAATAGCCAAAGCGAAGGACTCTACTGTAAAGAATTGTCTGGTCACAAAGAGATTACTTTAACTGATTATTCTATTTGTACAGACAGTAAATCCTGTCCCGATACATATTATCGGGTACAGAATGTCTCATCCTTAATGAAATGTGCAGGTACGTTTAATCATCAATTATATTCTAACGACAGTACTTGTTACGTCAATTATTTTAATGGTGAAAATATTGTATATTTTAGAAATGGATTGCCAAACGCCAGAGCACGTAAGATATATTATTCGCGCGGAGAATTCATATTGTTCAGGTTCCACGTCCACAATATTTTTTGTACCAGTAATAATATTTTTTACGTTAACTTCACTGACTCTTTAAGCAGTGAAATCAAAGTACAAAAATCCTACTACTCGTAACGCGTCTTCGATAACTTTATAATTTATTATTTCTTCATTACACGTATCATAGTTAATTAGTCGTACGAACGTAGACCAAAGAAAAAACAAAATCATGAAATTATTAATACTTATTGATTTTACTAATGTACGATGAATAATGTATAATACGAGACATCGTATTTGTAAAAGATTAAACATTGTTTATTAGATTTACAAAGTATGAAATATACAAATAAGCCTATTCTATCTTTCGCCTTCTAGCTTTTCAATAATTATGATCAGCGTATTCGTAAACGATTTCAATGAGAAACTTAAAGTTACTGGAGGCAGCCAGACTTCCCAGTTCTGGTTCCTTTAAGATTTCTTTAACAGGCGGTAAAAATTCGTAGTGTTCTCCACCTACGGTAATACGAAAACAAAGATATTAAGATTTGTTCGACTGAACATTTCTTATTGATCTTATTAACGTTTACTACTCATAATCTATTCGGAAAAATTGGCAAAACAAATTTCACACGCTGTAACCCGTCTTACGGAGTCAAGATAGAAAAATCGCCTGTCGACTAATACAAACAAAATTATAAATTCATGCATATATTAAGAAGTCTCTTACCCATCAAGTGTGTAAGATCCATCAATTTGAAAAACAATGTCTCCTGAACCTCTTGCTCACGATTATTACCAACGTTCTCCCATTTATTGCGCCTAGCAGCGCGCGCCCAAATTTTTAATTTCAATGCTGATCTATCCTCCTCTGGTTCTACGTACTCAAGCAAATCGAGTGCCTTTTTAAAGTCATACTCATTCGCAATGACATTCTCATCGCAGGTATACAACTGAAAATCAGATAGACAAGTCAGAAAGTTTTTCCTTAGAAATATATAACTAAAAATAAAATCAAAGAAAAATCAAAGGACACGTACCATGATAAGCTCCGTGGGATTAAGTACTCTTATTTTATCAATATCGTAACCATAGGCTGCTAGTACTTGTTCTGGCAAGTCTTCTTGATGTGCAATTAAGGCCAATTCCCGGTCAACACTTTTGACGCACTCCTCAGTCTCCTCCAAAGGATCATCCGATGCCAGTAATGCCAATTTTGATAGAGAAAGCATCGTCTGTTCACGAAAGAAAGATATAAAATTGTATTTCTCCTTAAAAATATCAATGGGCGATAGAACAATTCAATATAATATAATAATAGACTGTTGTTACGTTATACCTTCTTACGAGTGACTAGTTCACTTTCTTGAACTGCCAAGGAATGAAGTGTGTTTGAAGCAAGACGTAATTCACCAGTAAGTGCAGCCTGGACCCAGGAAAGAGATGGATGCTCGGATAATCTCTCTGTTAATTCAACTGCACCACCTCGTCTACAGCGTTCGATCAATTGTCCTTGTCGTCCATCCTTGACATACCTGATACATATAAATGAATTATTGAGAGGTCCACGTTTTATGTAACGTATCGCAAGAATAAGCTATCCAAATTTCATGACTATAAATGATTTACCAAGAGAACAGAAATCCTGCAAAGTCCTGCGAGGCAAATCTTTCCATATAAGAATCAAGACGATTTTTATTATTAGTCAGTTCACATATTTGTACCAGGGATGCAAAGTCTGAATACTTTTCAGCAAGCATCGCCGCATTCTCATACTGTTCGTCCTTTACTGTTAAACAGATGGGAATATAATAATTAAAATTCGTGAATTACATTAATTTGTTTAACAACTTTATAAATTTAATTACGTACTGAGTGGCTGGATGAGATTGGTCCTCTCGGCTTCATACTGTTTTAAAAGATTATCAAATTTCTCCGTTCTACGTATACTCTCCAAATGGCACTTTCTCCCATCCAATATTAAATCTATAAGTCCAACTAATTGCTCGTATAATTCATTTCTTATTGTTGAATCATTTGTACCGGTGACACGATGTTTCAAAGTAATAGTTTGCTGGGATAATAACAAAAATCATATATACATTAAAGACTATGTGTTTCAATCATTTTTCATTTTTAAACAAATAATCATTTGTACTCTTGTGAAATACAAACCATTGTATGAAGACACTGATGCAACCCATGTTTACCAGTGGCTGCAGTCCATGGAAGATATTCTGTTATTGCATTTGAACCTCTCGATGGTACAAAATTTTCAGCATTGTATTGTCTGTACTTTACTACCTCGTGTAGAACAGCCTTACAATCGTACAAAGAAAAAAATTATATAGAAAATAAAATAACGTTTTAATTTCGACGAATCGATCAATCCGACGTTAAAGAAAATGTTTTTTTTATTTTTTTTATTTTATTTTCACTTACCAATAAGATAGAATTGACTTGCATTATGTACTGGGCTACTTGCTGCGCTGATCTTTCAGACTGGGTTATTTCGCTAGCGCTATTTACCAAGGTGGGTAAAAGTAAATGGACTTTACTGACTTCACGGTAAAAAATGTCGCGCGTTGCCAAATCCTTTGAGACATAAGCTTCCGGTGGTAAAGTCTGTTCCATTATGGTATCCAGGATCTCAGGATATCTTTATTTTTGTATCGTCATAAAATCACAAGGAATTATACAAATATTTAGATAATATTTAAAAGAATGAATATTAAATGCGTACCTGCTTTGAAGATTGTAAATGGTTATCGCAGCGACGATTTTCTCAGCATATTCGCCTAGAACGTGCGAAGTAGCCATCGTTATTCCTCTGTAAGATACTGCGCAAAACTGAAAGAAAAAAAAAATTATAAAGTAATAAGTTTAATACGAAATGAATAAGATAAAAATATTGATAATCTCATAAAGGTAAACTTTCAAGTAATACACACCCTGTTCCACAAGTCGAATTCTTTGAGAAAACGTATAAAAAAATCTAAAGCTTTTTGCTTGTCTTCCAACTGACGCGGTATTTGCATCGACGTAACGGTAGTTAAAGTCATAGCTAAAGAATAAATAAATAAATGAATTAATTAATATTAATAAAAGTATTAAATAAACTACAATACTAACACTGATCTCTGTGCTGTTCCCATCGTGGATCGTTAGCTGGATAGTCATCAATTAAATCTTTTGCAACTTTCAAGACAAGTGTATCCAGAACAGCATCGATATCCATCACGGGTTCTTCTTGCAGTGGAAAAAGTTCATTAAGTATTTCTTCGCATTGAGCCTAATAAAAGATCCATTAAGAACATTTATATATTAAATATAACGAATGAAAAATATTTTTATAATTTACATTAAACAAACGATTACCTTATTCTGCCGAAAGCTAAACAGAAATGCTGCACGCAATTGCGCAGCGCCATCCGAACTACAGAAAATCTGAGCATCGTCATTATCCGTTAAAGCTGAAAATTGTTCAGCAGTTAAACTATTATTGCTCGCGCCATAATCGACGCACACGTTCGAATCCATGTAACTCCTGTAATAAGAGCAATGATAAAGAAATACAGAAAAGTGCCAAATACATTTTTGTACCAATCTTAAAGGGTTAGACGATATAATAACATACGTATTAAAATCTTGGGCGTTAAAGTCCGTAGGTATGATAGTAATGAGACCATTGTTCTTTGTGAATAATACTGGAGTTCCTGAACATAAAGCTCCTCCTAGAATACTGTCCTCGCTTCCTTTTATTAAATCGATCTTGTCCTGTTCATGCTCGGAGGTCGCTAAAGTAAAGGACAAATCGTTATGGCTTGCGTTTATTGAAATAAATGATTTGGATAAAAGAAATTTCATTAATAAAATGCTTACTGTTAATTACAAATACGTTGGTTCGATCATATATAATTGCTTCCCATCCACTAAGAATGAAACGATAAGGCTGCGAAATTGGCTCAGAATTATCTTGAAACATATAGCAGTAGCCCATTTGTATAGGTATAAACCATTTAAACACGTTTGATAAGGTTGTGCCTGATAACGATATTAATCCTGGAAAATAAGAATGAATAGGTCAATTGATATGACAAAGTAAATAATTGTAATTGTTATATTTTTTTATGTAAATCTGTTTACTCAATTATTTACCTAATGCGAAAGATACTTGCTCAAATGTATCTCCACGACGTCCTGCCATTAAAAGAACTATTCCTTCTTCGCATGGCTGCATATCGATTAACCAAGTGTTTCCTTTTTGTAGATTACATGTAGTTGATTCCTAGAAACGTCAGTCATTTTTTTGTTTTAATTAATAGCGGCAATCAATCAATTAGAATATATTTTTATAGTCGCTACTTACCGAAAAACTTCTTTGAAATGCTTGAGAAATAATGTGACCAATATCTTCATCGAATTCCATTTTCTCTTGTTCGTTGTGTGGAAAAGACCAGTATTGTAAAGAAGATCCTGCTAGTATCAGAACTCGCGATCCTCTATCTCCCATTGGTGTACAAGTTACTTTAACCAATTTCTGGTAATAAATAAAAAGAAACTTACTATAGAATAATGATTGTAATATCCTCTTAATGTAAAGCAACAAAATATATAAATTAGTATTTTTTTAATTACTCTAGACTCCGTTTTTAGTTACAATAAAAGTACCGTTTCCATGACGGGCGATTGAGGCATTGCACCAAAAATTAGAGATGACATTCTGCGACCTATACCACCTAGCCATCCTTGACTTGTTCGGAGGACTCTACACGAAATAGTATTTCGTCCGTTAGCAAATTGTGGTTGTAAGAGTGCTACCGTACAGGTTGTCGTGGCTAAAATACATCCATGACCTGGAATGTAAGTAAGGCAATCGACTTCTTGACCTGCCAGTTCTGCACTTGTTTCTACGGAAGAGCCTTCGTGAGCTACAGTTGCCCAGTAACGGACAGTTCCTTCTGGTGATACTGCCATGCAGCTTGGTACCTAAGAAATTAAGATAGAACAACAATTTTTAATATACAATAATTAAATTCTTATTCAGTGCTGGAATAATGAACCAAACAACAACAAAGTAATACTACAAAAGAGGAATCGGATATCGTTATATGTTTTACCTGGTGACCTGGTGGTAACCATACTGCAACGCATTCAGCTTTGTGTGCAAGATCACTTTGAGGCAAAAGTAATTCACGACATTGACTATTAAATGTTCGCCGTTGTTTTGGATCGTGCATGGTAGTTTTGCACTGCCATACCAACAATCTTCGAGCACACACCAACCATGCCCAACCATCCAGTGATACATTGACACTGACTGTAGCATTACGATCAACAAATGTTAAAGCCTCGGTTACAAGAACAGGTAACGAGGATCCAAAACTTTCTACTACGTGGTTAGCACTTCTGGAAATTACTTGGACAGACTGATTCGAACGACCAGACACACTCGGAATACTGAAAGATAAAGTAAAAGTAATAAATGTTCATAAAAATATATGTCCGACCATAATTATTTTATTAATAATAATTGTACTTGTCCTTACCAACGTATAATATCTCTTATAAATGTTTTATTATGAACAATACATAAATTATGGTTAAAAACACGTTACTTACGAGCTACTTTTCTTTAAAGATTGTACCATTGACAACCGTTTCCTTGGCGAATTTAGGGATTTACCCAAAGAATTTCCAATGGCACTACGATCCATTTTTCCTTCACTCACAGTATAACACCGGACACGATATTTATTGAAGGTTCTTATATCGAATTATAATCTTCTTAAATAAACTGTTTAGAAGAAAACAAATAATTGTAGGTTATACTCGTGATACTACCGGCAGGGAGCCGGCTGTAAATTTGAAATCATTGAAAAAAAATACTTGTGGCGCCATAAAATCTGCTCCAAATAAGTAGAAAACCCGACAGATGGAATGCATTGCATTATTCAATCAAAGCAGATTACCAACTGCTATAAAAAATAATTCAAAGTATTGACAAATTTTGTACCTTTTTAATTGAAAAGATGGTTCATTATTTAATTATTTTTACAGATATAACAAATGTATTAAAACATTTTCAATTGATGTAATATGAATAATATAGTTATGTATAAAAATTAGTACAATTACAACGTCGGATTTAGGTATTCTGCATACTTCGTGCTTGTAAACAGTGAACAAGTGTCAGTTAACTTTGAAATGCGTAAATCAGAGAATCATTAAAATAAGACTTGTTAATTTACATTAAGAGTTTGTGCACTTTAAAGTACAGCTATGACTGAATTAGAATCTGAGACTGTGAGCGATCTGCTGCAGAAAATGGTTATATCCATTTGTGGAGAACAGAAACCAGGTTAGATTTCGTTTCAGTCTACTGCATATTCTAAAGGATGATATATTATGATTCTTAATCCAATTATATCTAATTACTCATATGGCCCCATAATTACAATAAATTCCAACTATTACGTTCTTACGTCACTCCTGTCACTATTTGTTTGTCCACATAATGTAGAGTTAAAATATTGTATATATAATATTACTTAATATAAAGTTTACCTACTTCTATGATTTACGTTACCGAGTGCAATAAAATTCTTTTTGCTTCACTGACATAACGTTATTCATGACACAGACGTCATTAGAAGATTTATGCGATTTGCATTGGGCCTCTTGTCGTCGACTCAAGGAATGGAAATATTTCGGGAAGATGAGTTATCCGTGGCAAGTCATATAAAGACTAAATTGTCAGCACACGATGCTATACAGTTTGACAAATTGCACAATGATCTTAAAGATAAGGTAACAACCGTAAGATCTGTTAAAAATAGATGGAAATATTATTATGTATTTATTCTTATAACAATTATCTTTTCAGCCATTGAAAAATAGATTAGGTATCTTGATATTTCTTTTCAATATGGGTCAATCGACTGAACAAGCCAAGGAGAAGTATTTCACGTTTCCAGATACACGGTTAGGATTACATTCACCGTTGGCTTCGTCTAGTGGTGAATAACAATTCCTTTGAATTCTGTTATAACGGATTAACCGAAAGAGAACTTTAAGTATAAATTTATATACAAGAGAGAATGAAACGTTAAAGATTCTTTTTATTTCTATAATCAGGTCAATCATCCCAGACATCGTGTTCTCATGCTCAAATAGTCCCACTTAGTTCTACCGAATCAAGCTTACGCGGATTCCCTGCTAATCCAAGCAGAATCTTCAACGAGGACTGTATCTCCGAAGATGTTCTTGTTCGAGATCTGATTTATTCCTTTCAAGGAATCGAAGGAAAAATTCTGAAATTAGACTCCAATTACGGATTCCAAATTGATCCCACTGCAAACGTCAACAGATCTCACAGACAAGCTGTATTAAGATTAAGTGAATTGGGATATTTGCATAACGTAGTACGCAAAGGCCTAGATAGAATGTCTGTGGCAGGTTCAGGGATAGTAGCTGATAGCTTCGTAGCTGCTTTGCATCAGGAATTATCCGAGTACTACAGATTTATTGCTATCATGCAGGAAGAAGTCAATAGGTACGACATCTTATAATTGACTAGCAATTTATTCCAGCAAATTAAAAATATATAAATCATTCTTAATAGAGCGCAAGGTCCATTGGGTTTGGATGGCGTAACACTTTCTCATCTACATCTCTGGGCTTACGATCCTCTGGAAACTTTAAAATGGTTGGCAAGTATCGTAAGAGCTTGTCGTGGTCAAAAGGGTGGTGCATTAGCTTCGGCTGTGTACGCATTCAGTCATCATGGCGATGCAGGAGTAAAGAGACTCGTTAAAAGAATTTTACAAAGCGTTTGCGATCCTCTTTATAACATGCTAATGAGATGGATCACGGATGGTGAATTGGACGATCCGCACAAAGAATTTTTCATAGAAGCTTGTGCCGATGTTGCCGATGATAGAATGTGGCATGAAAAGTATCAAGTGAGAGATGACATGGTTCCATCTTTTATTAGTAAATGCCAAGCTAGGAAAATCTTAGGAACTGGGAAAAGCATCAATTTTCTCAGGGAAGTTTGTAAAGACTTTGCACCACTTCAAGGTCGTGATACAGGAATATTCAAAGACAATTCTCAGGATTCTAACGGTGATTCTTTTTCTTTTTAATATCAAGCAATCTGCATTTTAATAATCAGACCATTGTTTCGCAGCCAGAAATATATATTTTTCTCTGTTAACAGTTGAAGCTTTCTTCGATATGGATCCAGATGGGCATTTACAAACCATGATGGATGCAGCTTATAAGGAAACTTCTACCAGGGTTGTTGAAATACTTACAAAACAGTATCAACTCATGGATCATTTGCAAGGGATAAAAGGATATTTGTTACTTGGCCAAGGACACTTTATACAGCATCTTATGCATTTGCTAGAGTATGTATGGATCATTGATTTTCATAAAAATTCTTTGCTTCGATAATATCTTTCATTAATTTTTGGTACTAATCACTTTTAAAAACACTCAGGGTATTTCTTATTATCAGAATATTCTCTATTCCATTGATAGGCCCGAATTAGCAAAACCTGCCAATTCTTTGTATCCGCATAATATATCCTCGATACTCGAAACAGCAATTAGAGCAACAAGCTCAAAATTCGATGACTTAGACGTACAGAGACGTTTGGATGTCAGATTGCTAGCACCGTCCGAAAGTGAAACCGGATGGGACGTCTTTATTTTAGATTACAACGTGGACGGACCTATAGGAACGGTAAAATAAGGATATTTAATAATCTTATTACTTTACTCTCAAAATATAATACTAACTATTCTCCTTTATTCTTTCAGATTCTTGAACCTTGTAGACAAACATATCAAACTGTATTCTTTTCTCTCTGGCGTGCAAAGCGCATGGAAACGATTTTATCTGCAATTTGGAAACAGCAAACGACATCGGCAAAAATGTTTCGAAAGATGCGAGAAGTTTTGCCAATACAGAATCACATTCATCTCATTACAAGCAGTATGGTCCATCTTGTACATCAGATGCAATACTACTTCTTATTTGAGGTAAAGTTACTACGCTTGTTTTCTCAACTATATACAATTTATATTATTCTCCTTACTAGAAGATTAATATGCAAATTTTTATATAGGTAATCGAGTGTTCTTGGGATGTTTTTGCAAAGCAATTAGGACAGGCTGATTCCTTGGATGATATTATATTGGCACACAATAATTTTGTAGAATCGGTTAGGCGAGGAACATTGCTTGACGAACAATCGCAAGTATGTCTTCTTCGTGTATATTAGTCAACTTTAATATATTTATAAATACTTTTTTTCTTTTTAGGAACTGATGGACCATTTACGATCCGTATATGGACCAATACTTGACCTCCAAAATCTCGAGGAGAATTTCCTTGCTCGAGCAACTCAGGAATACGAAGCTAGACTTAACGAAGAAGAGTACGTTGGCGTGACAAGTGAAAAAACGAAAAAATGGGGCAAAACGAACGCAGGAGATATTGAAAAGTCCGAGCGGCAAAGTGCCTTCACGAAGTATTTAAATACTCTCTCCATTCAATTGAGATTATTATCCAGAACTTATCAGGTGATTTAATCACGTTCATTTAATCTGTACTGAGTCTGTATGACAAGCGATTAGTAAAATGCTTCGATTTTTTAGGATCGGGTTAAAAAATTCTTACTAATGTTAGCATCCGCGGAAGATGTGTCACTGCAATTATTAAGTGTTCGATTGGACTTTAATGAATATTACAAGAGCAAAGACAGTCGTTTGGTAGCGCCTTTGACTTATCAACACCGTAGGCAGAACGAGCAAAGTTTATTATCGTGCAAGTGACAGTCGCCGATGGAAGTTTTACTAAAATCATCAAATAATCCAAACGATGATACTTCGGATAAAAGATACTCGTTACCCAAGACATCGCAGACTGCTTTTACAAGTAGGGTGAAAAACGTGCGCTTTGAAGATCACCAATCTCTCTCGTCGTATCGTCTATTGCGTAATGAGTACAGTGCAGCGAATCACTTTTATCAACATGAAAAATTGCCAAAATTAAAGTTAAACGTGCAGGACTGCATTGCATTGAAAAAGAAAACCCAGAGAACGAATTTGAAGAACGTCGAACTTAGTAAACAGACGTTTCGAGTTTTTCTAGAGAACGAAATTCTCTCGTGTACGCAAATGGAATTTAAAGCGACTAACGTCGAGACGCCTACGACTCCAACGACGTCAAACGTCGATTTTCATGAAATTACAGATTTTTCTCTTTATCCTCCTGTCAGCTCTTCTATTCCATTAGTTATTCCGTCGCTCGATTACATAAATATCTCTGACGTTATTCTGTCGAACGAGTACGACGTTTCGGAGCATAGTGATTTTTTCAAAAATCTCACGAACGACGCTCTCAAAATTCTAGACGATGCTTTCGTCCTGAACATCGCCAATTCTAAGAGCTCAGATTTCAATAACGAATTCAATATAAATGAACATTATTTTACAGCAGAACACTTTGAAAATTCACATGAGAATCTTTGCTCCGTCGATGAACCTAGTGTTACGGTAAAGTCTAAAAAAACCAAAAGAAAAAAGTCCAAAGAGGAACTGATGGAGAATCTCATAAAAAATATTAATGGGATTGAGATAGATACTTCTTCGGATAATTCTACTTCCAACGGTACCATCTTGGAAGTCGATGCAAATCATATGAATCGTCAATTGAACCCAAAAACAGGAAGAAATCGAAAAAACAGAATACCATTTTGCTGTCTTGGTTAAGTCACAAAATACGATGCATATTTTTCAATAATAATTATAGAACATGGTACGTATACGTATGAGCTTAACACATTTATGCTTTATCATTACACCGCGCCGTTACACAGTACAAAAACAACAAAAATCTCCATTTTTAATCTCTCATTCAAAATCCTACTCGAAAAGACAAGTTTAGCTCTTGCAATGAATTATTGGATAATTTTTTTTATTAAAAAAAAAGATTCAATCGTGTTGTCTTTATCAAGATTACTTTTAATGTATGATATTGGTAAATAACAAGTGATTAGACTCTATTCACTACCTGCCCATTTCGTAGAACAAAAATATATACTCATACATGTATGCAAGGCATATATATATGCTATGTAAAGTTATTTCATAACAATCAATTATAAAGCACAATAACATATTTTCATAATGTATTAGTACCTGCTTGGTAGACTATTATATAATAATTTTGGTAGCTGTACTCCCTTTTAGTACTGTTCGAGCCATTCTAGTATTATTGCTCTTCTCTTTATTCTCTGTTACACCCTTCATTTATATTCCATGTATTAATAATGTTTGAAATGGTGTTGATTTATTTAAAAATTATGAATTTTCAAGTAGCACTGTTATAGGCGCTTGATGTCCCTCAATATTTAACTTTGAATGCGGAACAAAAGAACTTTGCGATCTGATTATTTCTATTGCTATTTTAGTGCCATCGAATGTATAATAAAATCTTCTATGCCATTAATATCGTTGTTGATTTAAAATATATCATTATCTTCTTTCCTGTAATTTTATTTTTAGTAATGATACTTATTTTTATATTAGTCGTGACTATATTGAGGATAAATAAATGCGAATATTTTGTTAAAAGCGTAATTACCTAACACCTTGAAAGTATAAATAAGAACAAATGAGTGTACAGAAATCCGAAGAGTTTATCAATCATTTTAAATATGTTGTATCTAATTAGTCATTTTTAACAGGATATTTGTCTACTAATACTTCGGTAATTCAAATCGCCGGAGATGATTCGAAAGGATTCTGGCGTGAGTTATTTTGGTGATTCACTTTTTATAAAGAAAAAAATATTTCTTTAATATCAGTTTTACGTAATAATAGAAATGCTTGTCAACTGGAAAAGAACGTCAGGATCGTGCGGTTCAGTCAAAAATTAAATTGGATTTATTCAGTATAGATGTAAAGAATCCTGAGACTGCTGTACTTCTTTTACAATGCGGAGAAAATTCTGTGCTGATTGCTGCAATTGCAGCATTATCAAAATTTGCATCAAAAGCTCAGGAAAATGTAGAAGCTCTACTCGAATGTGGGATATTTAAAAAAATTGTGCCTTTAATCAGTCACGAAGACAAATTTACACGACGGTCCGTTCAATATTGTCTAAATAATTGTCTTCTTTTAATCTTCATATTTTCTGCAAGACAGATTTGCAAGTAAATTATTGGCAGAAATGGCTGCCGCTCCATCAGTAAGGAATGTTTTACTCGAATGCGAAGATTATGTACCACACTTTACAAAAGTTTTGATAAATGACACTGACATTTTTGTACAAGAATTTTCATCCTTGATACTGGCTCAGCTCTCAAAGGATATGTATGGCGTAGCACAAATATTGAAACAATGTCCTCAATTGGATTTTCTGTTCGAAAGGATCCAGTCATCGGATCCTGATGTTAAGAAAAATAGTATTGAAATAATATATAATTTACTCAAAGATCCTGTGGCAGTTCCAAATATTATTGGAGCAAAGGTCCTTTTTATTCTACTTTAGAACCATTCGGTCTTTCGAGAGAACTATTTAAACTAATGCTAATTCCATGGGAAAATAGACTTTCAGTTTTCACTTGATATATAAGCTTTTCGAGGAACCGTACCCAGCTATTCAGGAAATTGCTCTAGATGTTCTCAAATATTTAGTTTCAAGGAATAAGGATGATAAACTTCAAGACAATTTTCAAAGTACAGGAGGTTTGCAAGCATTGCTGAACATACTTGACGTAAGAATTAAATCGTTATTTTACAATTTATTATTAATATATATCCTTCTTCTATTTTGTCATAGAACGATGAATGGATGGATTTGCATAGTAAAACATTGAATGTCCTTGCACTTGCCAGTGATAATGTAAAAACTATCGAGCTTTTAAATAACATTGGTGGAATTGTGAAATTATTTAAATACATGGAGAATTCTATGAATTCCAAGCTAAGTCACGAAGCTTTTAGTATTATTGTTCGCTTTGCGAATACTTCAGCAGGCAGGAAGGTTGATCCATCTATTATTCTTCTTACGAAAGTATACCCATTTACAAAATGATTATATTGCATAATTGTTCTTGAAGGCTCTATATAATTATGGAATTATCGACTATTTGCTTGAAACTATAGCCAAAGCTTTGACATCTGATTTTTATGAAGTTTCTTGCTACGCCATTGCCAAAATGACTTTGGATAAATTAGCTGCTGAAGAATTAGCTTTAAAAAATCCTATAAAGAATTTATTAGGTAAGGTTTTTCTATAATTATCATTATCACACATACTATTTTAAGTAACTTACGAAGAGCGAGCTAATTTTTATCATAGATATTTTGAAAAGTGAAAATCTAAAACATTCAACGAGACAAGCAGCAAGTTTTGCAATAAAAGAATTACTTGAAGCTCACCGAAGAAACTGTGAAAACTTTCTCAATGTAAAAGGCCATGTAAGCGATATGTAACGATAGCAATATTATAGTTTTAGCGAATAAAATCTTTAAATAACTGCACTTTCCAGATTGTTTTAATGTGGCTGCTCAAACAACCAATAGAAAAGATATCAATGGAAACTAAGATAATGGCGATCAAGGCTTTATCCATTCTAGCGGAGTATTCTGAGTTTAATAATACTTTATTAAATATTGATCTCGTCGACGCTATATGTTCCTCTTTTGAAGTAAGCTTGTATATTCCATTTAACAAGCAACATATGATTATCCAAATTAATAAAACAACATATACTCTGAAAATATTTCACAGTCAACAAATCGTCAGACTGACGAACTTAAGATAAGCTCCTGTAAAGCCATTGGGAAGTTTTGCATAGACAAACATGGAAGAGATTTATTCATTCGCATTAATGGTCCAGTCAAACTGTATAATTTATTTAAATCTTCGGAATTCCTACCTGTCAAAACTGCTGTAGTTCAGCTTATACAGGAATTATGCGCGGATTCTTCTCTAGCTGCTTTATTCATAAAAGCTGGATGTTTAACATAGTAAGTAGATATATAGATTCTAATATTTATTTGTTTTTCGTACTTGATATATTTTATTCCGCCTTTTTTTCCAACAGTATGACGAATGAACGAACAGATTGCAATATTATATCTTCATGGGTAACGTGCAAGGAAACTCTTCTAACTGCATATTTACCAGCCAAATTTGCATTTACGGGACGATTATCTCTTCACGACGTAACCGAGGACGGATTTTATGTTATGCGTCGAACATTTTGCCCGTAAGATTGTACAAACTTTTTTTTGAATGTCGAAAAACCATGGATAATTTTTGTCAAGTAGATTTTCTATCCTTCATCAGGTTTCCTATATTGGATGATCTGTTTCGTCTAAAGATATGTCCATTGGATCCTATTTATGTAATCAATTTTTCTCCGCCACCTTCTGGCTACGAAGAAACATTGACGCTGCATAATGAAAAAGAAAAAAGTCTAAGTACAGTCAAGAGAGAACAAATCAATATGTACTTGGACAATATAAAGGAATATCATTCTCTTTTATACAGTTTTCGAAACAAAAGGATCGTCTACGAGAATAGATATCTCTAGAAAAGCTTCTGCAAGCATCGAAGCTATTAATAATATTATGGAATGGAAATTTGGAAAATTGCAACCAGATCCGTATCTTTACGAATACTTGGAACTGTTCAAATGTATTTTAATAGCTAATGAAATAGTAGAAACGTAAATATAATTAATTAGGATATAAGTCATATATACAATTAATCGAAATGGCTATAGTTATACGGCATACTTGTTTTTACTAGATCATCAAGTACACTGCCAGGACTTGTAAATATGAGTTTAATCGAATCCAGAGCAAGATTACTGGGTAAATTCGTAGCTCGACAAATGGCTGGTCCTGATCCTGATTGCCAATGCCGTAATCATCAATTCGAAATACATATTAATGAAATTAAATTGGATATCGAGACCAGCGTTATTCCACTTGGACAAGTGCGCGTCGGTTCCTTTCTTGAAAGAGCTTTGCTATTTAAAGTAATGGCAGATAGAATCTGTTTACCTGCTGCTTTGGTACGTGGACAGTATAGCAAGGCTTGGGTTGAGATTGCAATTCCGAAGGTACGAAAGAAGAAGAATTGATTCGTACTTGCAAAATAATTGTATTCGCTAATAGAGATATTATAATAGCGTTTTTGACCAATTTTAGATCGAATTATCGAATCAGTCGAATTTCAAAAATCCAACCAGTGCAAATGCTGTAACGAGTGTCAGTGAAAGTAAACGCACCAGTTCAGGTAAACAATTAACGTCTTCAAATATAAATTTAATAGAAAGTAGAAATCGTATTACTGTTCCTAAAGATCATAGACAGGCGATATTCCCTAGGAAATTACTTCGACCAAATTTTATAGTCGATCTCATGTATAATCCTGGAGATCTTATGCCTATTGGAAGTTTACAAGCTAAAAAGTATTGCGATGAGATAATTCCATGATTATCCTTTTTATACATGTATTTTTGATATTGAAAATGATTTTTTTTTAAGGCAATGTATACATTGTTTTGAAACGAATTATATTTTTTAGATTTTATATACTTTATATATTGTTAAATACGTTTTATCTTAATTTCATTAAATCACGTATCGATTGCAGAAGATAGAGAAAATGATATTTGGCTTTCACGGATTTTAGAAACAATTTATTATACTAATAAAATACAAAATGTTATTTACATTCGTTTCGTTATATCTGAGATCGCTAAAAAAAAAAAACTTAAGTTCGTATTCAGATCTGATTCCGTTAAGCCATATTTAGCTTGACTAATTATTTAGTGCCATTTATATTATTTACTATTGTCTTAGAGAATATTTCAAGTTAAATAAGGAATCTGAATACGTACGTGAATATACGATTAATGAAAGTTCAGCAAAAAATAGGGAGTGCCTAAAAGTTCGTTAATCTACGAATTACGTATAAATAATATTAATTCGATGTTAAGTCGACGTTAAATAATTATGAGGATTTTGATGCGTCGTCCCAAAAAATTCAGCTCTCGAATTATTCGCATTCGCTTTTCAAAGCAGCTGATTAATCTTTTCTTTAATTCCGTCCACCGTCTCCCTTTGGTTTTCTCATAGAATCAATAAAGCCACAACCAGGATCCCCGCGAACGATCGAGTCCCTATTTATTGTTGTTGCTGATGTTTCTGTTGCGGTCTGGTTTCGCCAAGCTTTACAAGACCAAAGAAGCTTTTGTCATGTTGGAAAAGTGTATATCGTGCCAATCTAACATCCTTTATGACTAAACGATCATTAGCTTGTAAAAATGCAACCTGGGCCGAGAAACAGGATCGACTCTTGTGCCCAACGCCTGGACTGTACACCTGTTGAAAGAAAAGATTTTCTTTTTCAGGAATTCTTTGTATAATATAATTTTCTATACTCCATTCCCAAACAGTAAACAGTGCTTGAATTAATAACTGTAGAAAAAAAAACTTACCATACACTGTAATATTGGTACATCGTTTACTTGTATATGAAAACCATTTTCATCATGTTCATCAAGATAATGAATTTGAGCATAGACCAAGTAAAGCCCAGGTTCATGGACAGTAAGAAATCCATCGGAAGCAAGTGAAAAGTGTTTTGTCATCCCAAGATCATTTACCCAATCACTGGGTTGCCATGCCTTGAAGATACCCTCGCTATGTCGAGCCCTACCGTTTCCGGTATGTTCATCATCATTAGAAAAAAGGCTACTATCCCCACCATAGTGAACAGCATACACAGGTCTGGGTGCTCGAAGATGACGTCTCGTTAATCCACGTCGTGCAGGTTTAGCAGCTGTAGGATTGGATGCCTAAAGAGATAATATTTCAATTAAAAAAAAACAGAGAAACGATTCTCCAATAAGAATTCAATTAGCAAAAAAAAAAAAGAATATTACTTACCCTGGAGACTTTTCTTTCTTGAGTCATAAACAACTGTGGTGCTTCGTCCCTCCATCTTAATGTTCTACCTTCATCGCGTTCTCTACTAGTGTCATCACTGATCTCTGTCATCCTACCATTTTCATTTTGATTACCGCCACCATATCTTGCTGGAGGAGACACGTGTGCAGTAGCTGGTCTTCTTTGAGCATAGTACTTCTTAGGAGGATGTCTATTCCAGGCAGTAATCATTCTATGACGTGATAAATAAACAAGATTATATATATCTATCAATCCATAAAAGAAAAAGTGTCTGTCAATCCGATCACATATTAATAATTAATAAATAATCCTACTCGTGGTGAATCAAAGGTGGATCCCTGCTCTTTTCCGTCCTATGATCAGCCTGCTGAGCTGCAGTCAATCCATCATAAAGCATGAGTCTTGAAGCAACCGTATCACGAGTAGAATTTCGATGACTCTTAGTATATCCAGAAGAGTATATAGGCACTCCACTATCAGAAAATCCAACAGGATTTTCCTGAGGTATAGAACGCTTCTGTTTTACATGACTATCATCGTTCTTCTCGTTACTTATTCTCTTCTGCTCCTCTTCTTCTACCAACAAACGTTCCAGCTCGATATTCTTATGATTCTCACGAACATTTTTCTCAAATTCAGGTCCCCTGACAGCTATGACTTTATGAAGAGCATCCAGCATCTTTTTCAGATTCTTGTCAGATCCTGCTGTAGTATCCTTGTCCTCTTCAAGAGTCTGTGAAAACTCTGAGGAACCCGTACTGTATCCAGAGGCATGATAGTCATTAGAATAATCATGCGAGCCAGAAAGTTCATCGTCGTAACTTGAATCGTAATCCGCATTGTCTATATCAGCTTCCCCGGAATCATCCTTGTCGTTACCTTCCTCGGCGTATATCTATAAAAATATCAATAACAATTTATTCGATTAATATACTCGCCAAAAATCACTACTCGGTACAACGACATTGTCCCGTTAGATACGCACGAACGAAAATAACAATTACGTTGGGCATAAGAGATATCGGCCAAGTACATAGACTATACTATATATAGTATATACTACATTATATATATAGACCTTCACATAAATATACCCATCCAAAGTTCACCATTGGCTGCTACTTATGCACCAGCTATACTAAATATAGATTGCCAATCTTACAGGATCACGACCATATATGCAGATCCAGTGTAAACTCGAGATTTCTTTGGTGCTAAATCAATGGCTGTATAGTATATCTGTATAGATTATTTACTCATTTATATATACCGTATATATAAGAGCACTCGATGAATCAGCTACGCTCAAGGAATTCCATCGACGCCTTTGTTTACTATGGGACTACTAAGCTTATCGATGTATGAATTTTGCCAGTGATAAGAGTCGGACTAATTTTTATTATTTCTATATTTAAGATGACGTGTTGAACGTCCCGGTAGGGCTTTGCCGTGTCTATTAATATGTATGCCTGTACAGTCAATCTACGCATCGGATTAGCACGCTCGTAGAGAAGTGATAATCAATTTTATTATGAAATAACGATGGTCGTGACATGAGAAATTGTCACATGATAACGTTATTGAGTATATCAATTTCCTTAAGAGTAATCGATCGACGAAGACACAAAATTTGGCTGACTATTCTTCGCCATGAAGAGACTAGTGGACGATGTTTATTTATACGCTTTGGCTTGGCGATCAACCAGACGGGAAAAACTTTTGGCAAACCTCCGGGACGGGATTGAACTTTGACGTTGTGGAATAGTCGAGGATACTGGAGAAGGGTTGAAGCAAAAAAAAAAGTCAGTGTCATTTTACATAATAGCTTCTGTTCTCGATCAATATTTCTGGTTTTTTGGTACCGACGTGATTTTTGGGTTAAACTATTTGGCTCTGATCTACGTTCTATGTTTTACGACTTGACTTTTGGCAATTTATGGAACTGTAGAGCAAAGTGATTTGACATTTTTTAATGCTCGAATATCGGATAACTCAACGGTTATATATTTTTAAATATAATTTTGTGAGTCTTTCGATTGTCAGTATTGTTAATGACACAGTATGCCGATTATTAGTATGGCAGATGAAACGTTAATTGAACGTATCTTCTTTTATCTTGGCTCAATACTTTTACGTGACAGGTTAAATATATTTTATCGTTCGACGCCATTGAATTGCCTCTGGCGCCGTATCGGGACGTTCATTAATTAAGAAATCTGACGCAAAGTAATCTTTGTTTTGAATCATCGTGTCCACTAAGAGTAACAATGTCAATATGTATTTTCAATTAACTTATGTTTAGAACCTGCTGTCAAATTTTGTAGATACGATGTACCCACTTCTAGGCTTTATCTCATAGTCCATAAATAGAGTGATACATAATGGTGGGAAATTCAAAAGTTCTCTTGGTACGCGAGTCATCGATCGATTGTTTATCGACGATTATAACGATTTTTATTAAAAACTAGTTGAGAACCCTTGGATTTTATGGTCCCCCGTGTAATTTGAAACTTGCTACTTCGCGTATGGCAACTTTCCACGTTGGAAATACAAACCTTGAGTGAGTCCCTACTGGATTATGTGTATGAATATATCTGTATATATAATGTATACATGACACTTCATACGTCATGTCATTGACCTCAACTGGATGGTACTTAATTTTACGTGAACACTTTGTTCGATGTTCCAATACTCTTGCAAGGCGAATTCTAATGACTCTTTTGCAGAATTCCTATGTCAGGCGACAAGACATTCCTCGTTGTATCGACTTTTCAAGAGTTTCGTGCACGTGGTTTACAAAGAGGTTGTCACGTGTATATCTGTATATATCATTACTGTAGATTAGTAAGGCTCCCCAGTAGAGAATTTTATATCTGTCCTTTTATGGCAAATGAATCATTACTGTTTCTTTATGAATGATCGTTCATTCGAATAGTCAAGAATTTTAGTTCCTTCTTTCTTCGGACGAGCTAACAGAAGTCCTCGACCTATTGACTTGGCTTGTAGATGACTTGTCCCATTTTCGAAATAAATCCTCAAAAGATAATAGCCTAAGGGCTTTTACGCTTAAGGCCAGTAGACAATCATAGTCATTGATAACGTGAATACGTTAATCCATTAAGCAATTAATGACGATGAAGATGAATATAGTTAAGATTTAATAGTCATTGTTGTTATATGATTGTTTAATTTTATTTCATAAATAAATAGGACAAATACGAGATTACGTACATGGAAAAAAACAAATGAAATTTCAGTATGTACGTTAAAATTCTGGAATTTGTATGACAGTGTGAAGACGCTTGATATACAGGGAAACTAATTCTTTCAGTCTACTGTTTATTTCTCATGGAAAGTATTTCTTTAATCTGTTCCATTATATTTTGCGTAATTTATTCGTTGCGTCGAGGAAAAATATTCTTGGCACTTTATGACTTATCACGATCCAGAGTATCTTTGTAATTTGTGCGATAAATACGACCGCAAGACTCCTCTTGGAGTAACATCACTGTGGTTCTTGGTGAATTAATGTCGGTATGAATAACGCTTTATGTCATACAGGATGTACGAATCATTTATTTGACTCTTTGATCCCTCAAACCGAAGGCAGCAGCGACCAATAGCAATGTTAATTCACCGCGAAATTTAAAAGTTAGGTAAAATTTGTAACCTCAAAAATATCTCGTAACGGTCGATTGTACTTAATGACGTCTGTCATTCGTTTATTGATCGTTTAACGCAAGGATACAACTAGGTGAAAGTATCCAGTCATTGTGTATGGTCATAGGTGAGTCAATTACAGGCACGATTAAATATGATTAGACCAATTAGAAAAATGCTCGATCTCGTTACGCTATTAACGTTTTAAAACAGTTTCAATTATCAAACGCTTCTAGCACGTAATTCGCCCAACAGCATCAAGACTTTTTGTCTCGACTTTCTTGTAAATCATTAGCAATGAATTTCTACGAAGTGCAACAACTTTATTCGTTTATCACGAAAAATTGCAGCACTGTAAAATCCCTTTGATCAATATAACCTTTAACTTTGGATTCCCACATATTTCCCGCGCTACAAGACACAATGACTATATTTTTTAAATGAAACTGTCGAGAATTTTGAAAATCTTCATGTATCTTCGTAGAAACCTTATCCAAAGTTAAAACCCGTATCGTTCTACTGACTACTGGCGTTTGTCCATTTTGCGAAAAATACGAGACAAGATGGCCGATCGAATGGCGCCAAGACAAATTATTCATCCAGACTCTGGCCTTTTAAGTAAGCTTGACTGTATAGGTAAGCGTGGGGGTTATACAGGTTACTCGTATAATTCGAATAAATTCGTATGTAAAAACACAACTTATACCTATAGGATGACGTTGTAGGTTAGTTTTTAATATAGTCAGCCGATCCAGCAGCTGTAAAAGTTCAATCGTAATTCATGTTTTACTTTATTGAACGTACGTCGATTCGAATCAATTTACGATGCTTAACTCTCTAGTATCTTCACGGCATTTATGCGTCTTGTAAATCATTATAGTATAAGACAAGTTACACGATATATGTTTATAGTAACGATAAACATTTCCGTATAATGTTTTGCCAGGAGACGTAAAAAAAAAAAAAGAAATCTAAATTTTCATTCCACTCGTCATTGACAAAGATACTCGTCGTATGTATTAAAAAATATAAAAATTACCATTCCCAAAAATTTCGAATTATACCGTATAAAATAAAAATGATAAAATTAACTAATCCAATCGACGATCTAAATATAAATGCTAAATTCCAATCAGTCAATATTTTCCTATCGGTAGATACACGAATTTACTTTCTACCATTGACACACGACGATTATTCAACAAGGAGAATCCTAAAGTCAGCAGTCTTTACTAAATCCGATTGTCAACCGAGAATAAATTGATGAGATTAAAAGATTCGAAAATTTGAAATCAAAGCAACGTCTTTTTCCCATTTGCCTAAGTCAAGAATTTCGTTATTCATGCCAGACTGTTAACTAAGAAAAGCGGCTGAAGTCACTTGGCCGTTTCCTAAAACCCACGCGACTCATTTCAATGTCAAATTTCTTCCTGATATACGAGATCGACTAATCTTCCGGAGTTAGTACGACGACGCCTACACGTAATAGCACGTGTAATTGTATCTAAACAAAGATTCTTTTCTTATTATATATAATTATAGTCCGATCAATGTAATATAGGTATATAATGTATATGTAATAATTAATGTCAGGTACTTAAGTCAACGACACAAAAAATGGCTGCTGAATCTCGTCCATTAATATCGTCAGTTACCATTTGAACTGCCGACAATTGCTTCAATAACAATAACGTAATGACTGACATCGATTGACCTAATTTCTGTTGGTGCATAGAGTTGCGTAATTAAGCGCAATATTTAGCCATGAAAATCTCATTCCCTTAACCAGTCTGTATTACGCAACGGTACTGACAGAAACAAAATATCTGAATTTTAACGAGTCTTTGATAGTCTATTTATTAAACATTCAGATATTTACATCGGGATTCAACTTTGATCGTTTATAAATATAATTGTGTAAGAAAATTTGGTTAGATTAATATTTTATTAGTTTAAAGGTCAATGGCCTGTGATCGCGTCTTATTACGATAATCGTAATGATATAGTTTTTGCCAATTTTTTTTTCGTTTTATTATGGTGACATTTTTTCGTATGATTCATTGCACGATTCGACGATTGAACGTAATTTTGTTTGTAATGTGATTAAAAAAAAAAAAAAAAACGGAATATCTCATAGTTATAGACGTGCAAGAGAAGCAAGTATAAATTGTCTTATAATATTAGCAAAGCAATAGTCATGAGATAATTTGATGCCGAAGGTTTTTCGTTTCTTCGATAAAGTCAAGATTTATGCTACTCGATAGAAATTGCACGATTTACGTAATTTAAGGGGGAAAAAAAATACAATCATTAACTTCCAAGGAAATTGATCGGCTTTGATCAATGTAATTTATCGTGCCAACAAGACTAGTATTTAAATATACCGTCGACATGCGAATATTCAACGTTTTCGCGTATGGGAGGGAAGATAGATGAAAGAGGAAATGTAATAATATTTAAAAAATAAAATGTTATAATTTACTCACCTCCTCTTCAAACGCCTTCAACTCGTCGAGAAGATCTTCCTCCAGGAATCGATGCTTCAGACTCTCAATGTCCCGTTTGAGAATCTCGATGTCCCGTGCATTCTCTAGCAGTCGTCGCAGCTTCCAGACTTCAAGCCCGAGGCACACGAGAGCGATAAGAATCGCCGCGACCCCCAATATCGTATGTCGTCGAGGTCGGAATCGCGGCTTATTGAAACCTTGTTCAAGATTCGAATGGGATATGCTCAAGTTTTCACGTGAGAAACTTAAAAAGGAACGTGACTCGTCTCTGGTTGAAGGATCGTTAAGTATCTTTTGATCCTGAGACTTTACCGACTGTTTCAAGCGGGCAGCATTGCCTTCTTCTTCAGGCAGCATAGAAGTCATGACTGCATAGGATCACCTTTATTTATCTTTAAAATCAATTATTCCACTCTAATCCTGTTACCTTATTGGGAATCTAATTGCCTTCTGGCAATCAGTTCGTTCTCTCGAAGCACCTTGTTCCTTTGAGAATTTTCGAATTACTTGAGCGACGATGTGTCGAAATCTCTCATCAAGCAGTGGTCATTCTTTAATTGATTTTAATCACGTGGAAGTTCTTCTTCGATTACCTCCTGCCGTCAGGCTAATATTATTTGTTTCTTATGTTTTAATAAATAATAATACTCTTTCCTCTTCTTTTCTTTACTTCGATAAGATATGCCTCGAATATACTCGTACTGCTTGAACGCATTAATACCATCGAATAATATTGAAGACGAAGAAAAATTCAAACTGAGGGATATTTGAATTTTTTGGCGGGCTGATCAGGCATTGTTATTTCACCTACGTAGGCGGGAATTCACACGAGAGATTTTAATGCCACGTTGAGCAATGTTCCCAACTGGAATATTGATCGAAACAGTTTATATTTTTAATCCAGCTTTGTATATGTTCGGGAGATATTAATGACTGTACAGAAGATATTTTGACACTGCGATTCCAAGATTTCAATATTGATTGAACAAATTGCTTTTGAGTGATTTAATTTTATAAGGTTCTACGTGGAGATACGTAAACGATGTTTTGTCTGGGTTAATGAAACTTTGTCGAGTCTTTCCTGCGTAAGTATAAAAGTAGTCGTCCTGTGTCACGTAGTCGATCCTAAAAGATTTACGACGAACCGAGACGTTAAATGTCCAGCGGGCAACCACAAGAGCACGACCCCCTTTAAAACCTGTCGGGTAACTTCTTTTCCCCTTCTGACTTCAAGAAGATCAGGACTGACACGTCCACTCGGTTCTTCGTCCTCCTCATTCACCGTCACTTCCTCCTTCGCTACCTTCCTCGATATCTCTTATATTCTTCTCCTCCTTTGTTTTTCTTCCTCCTCTTCTTTATTCAAGTCTTTTTTCTCTCGACAGGGATGTTCCACGCGCTCCCACGGTCTCTACTCCGGTGACACCGAGCACTCAGTGATCCTCATTTTCGTCCCAGGTATAAAAATACTGTCAAGACGACAATAAAGTACGTCAAGGAAGACGTAGTGGCTTTGACAAGGATTTACCTTGTATCAGGAACAAGATAGAAGTATCAGGAAGTAACTGGAGTAGTAGGTTGTCGTATGGAAGGTTAAGAGAATCCTCAAAATATCTTTCTGAAGACAATACTTGTATTACTACGTATGGCCAAGTAATAACCGGCGTGCTGCCCTCGAGAGCTTTTGGCAGACTGGCTAGGAAGAGCGCAGTGGCTCCGTGTTTATCACAACGGCGCCTACAGCATTGCCAATGGCGTAGCCACCACTCGTCTCTATACACACGACTCTCGTGAGTTCCTCTCACGCGTCAGTCTCTCTCTACGACTATTTCTTCTCTCTTTCTTCAACCAATTCCTTACATTCACTATCTTTCGTCTGTGTATAACTGATGTATTTCAGCACTGATGGGGCCACCCTGTGATTCTGGCAACGATCAACATCTAGCCATATACACCTAGATACACCGTACTTATTCATCTTTCTTTTTATATCTTTCATACAGTCGTCAATCTTTATGAATTTCAGGTTAACTTACCCTAGTAATACAACAGTAATTGTACCTGATAACAATCCTTGTGCAATCCTTGCGTGATATGGTATTCGTCTCAGATAAATCTTGTGATCCAATAATGGAATTTACTTGTCAATGCCAAAGATTGATCCAGGCATGACGATCTAGGGCATATGGATGCTGACATCACTTTAATGAAATTTCGCAGCAAGGGTTCTCTTCCTGGAAGTGTAGCATGCTTGCGTAAGCGATGCTAGTTACTGCTGACTATTACCTATAAGCAACTGGTTAAATAACTCTAACGTGATGTCACCCGGTGTTTAGGAAGCTTCCGAACTTTTTTTTTTGTTATTCCTCTATTTCTTTCTTCCTCAAGCGGCGCCATCTTTTTTTCCTCTTCCCTGCGTCCGTCACACAAAGGAGACGAACATCTGCAGATGGCGAATTCCTTCGCGAAGAGTCGGACACGAGCGTACGGTAAAAAAAAATAAGGAATTAACATCGCGCTAAGACTTATCGTTTCGTCTTGAGGCGGATTAACATTTTCTCACGGAGACGTCGCGTCAAATTTGACTTCTGCTATTCAAAGCTGTGATCAGAGATGGTCGCCCGCACGTGTCATCAGATTTATCGACGGATCGCAAATTACTTCCAGCTTTAACGACTCTGATGATTTACTGGGAAAATCGTATCTCTATTTTTCTAAGCAAATTCTTCGTGATTTGTTACTGAGATATTAATTGGCCTTCGAACGATCGAGATAAATGGCGGTCGTATAATAATGGTCATTGGCGCAAATATTCTCGATTGCACGTACGTACGTCGTTCGATCCTATTGACAATATAAATCTGTCAACTAATCCTTATTTTCCATGAACAATAATTCATAGTTATTGATTCAAAAATATACGCATAACTAAGGCATTATTTTCTTTTTTTCTTTTTAATTCAGCAAAGAAAATCTGACTCGTCCGCACGGGAACTGGTCGAGTCATGGGGAATCTATTCTGTCAAGTATTTTAAAACGTACTGTTTTTGTTAACGGCTAACGAGAAGTCTTCAGAGACTAATTTAGCAGTTGACGAGATAGGGGAATGCCAAGAAATCTGGGGAAGGCATTAATCGCTTATTATTTAGGAATGCTCGGAATGTCTTATCGCTGAAAATACTTTTTGCTATCTCGGTCTCGAGTCTGTTTGCCTGCGAACTCCTCGGTTGTTTTGACGCTATATATAACAATAAAAAGACACGCCTGTGAAATTCACTCTCCGGATGACTTTCGTCGACCTATATTACAAGGATTTTGATCAGGCATTCATTTGAATTACAGAAAAGGCGGAATTACGTCGATTATAATACGAAACCGTGATATGTCAACGGAGAATAATAAATGTATATAACTCCATTATTCCATTTCATAAAAGTGACATTGATCTCTATGGCGCCAAAATTATAGTCTCCGTTCCAACTTCTTCAATGGTTTCAATGATATTTATAGAAAATATTCAAATATAAAGATCAATGCATCTCACTTGGATACTCGAAGGACAAACTTATGGACATAACTAAAAAAATATTCCCACGATTCCATCTCATAAAATATCCGTTATATCGGCGACTGTATTTCTTCAATTATTATTTATGATCCTCGCGTGTTTCTTAATGTTCGCTTAAATTCTGTCTCTCTCGAAGCCAAAGTCAGTAGAAAACTTCGTCTTTCTCTACGTGGGCGATACGAAACAACCAAAAGTCATTGTCCGTTTAATTATGATCCAGACGAGATGATAGTTTCTGACGTTAATTGACGTATCTCATTCAGAATAGCTAAATTAAATATTTCGATTAATTTCTCAATAAATATCATTCAACAATCAAACGGGATATCTATCGGTACTGGATTCTCTTAATAATTTATATTCTCGAATAAAACGTGTATAAAACTATTGCTCTCTTGTCGAATTATTAACTAACGAGTTTTGCAGTAGTTAACCTAACCTAACCATGTAGGACGAGACTAAGAAAAACTTTATCGTTATTAGGATCAATTTACGTCTGATTGGACAGAACACTGGTTAAACACCGACAATTACTTCATTTTAAATTCATTCTTAGTTTTTCTTAATTTTTTTTTATCATTTCGTTAATCCTTTAACAGGTTTCAATGTAATTCCATATAAGACTGATACAATTAATAAAACACCTTACACACAGCATCTTGGCACTTAATCATCAATTAATCTCTAATCAATATACCGATCAACGATTAAATGTATTTATATTCTCTACAAGCGTGTATCCGGCAGTGATAATAATCAAAATATAACATTGACTTTAAGTAGTGTGATAAAATTGTAATTAATATTAAAAATAACAGAGATTACTTATATAGTATTATCGTTCGATTATCATTATGTAATTTTGATTAGAAGAAAAACACTGTACTCAATTTTTTTTTCTATAAAATGACCTTATTCCTCTTGTTATGCACTGACCTCTAAAATTTCTGGGACATACTCGAAGGTGAGTACATACGATATACTTACTAACAAATAAGATTTTAGATAAGAAAGGCATTTGCCCTCTTACGTTTGCTTGTAAGTGACTATCACATATTTGGACCTTCAACGTACATATGTATTCTATACAGTCTAGAGCGTAAAGCTAAAGTAAATGTTATTGCGTATAACTAAATCGAGTTTAACTATGTATTAAATCCTTAGGTACACTCGGTAAATTAATTAAGAGTACACAGGAAACAAGAAGGATACTTGAACTTATGACAGAAGTCATATATTAATAAGCGATAGGTATATAATGGTAGAGGTGAACAGTCAGATACTATATAGTATAGTAAACGTAACGCAATGAAATTTTGCAATTCCTTAACATAGGTCCAGGTAGGTTAGCAAGATAGGATTTATTTTCATTGTCCTTTTTGTCTCGACAGAACGAACGGCATTGACCTCGCTGAACGAGGCGCCAGGTCGACCCAAATTCTCTTTAGACTGAGGTCCACTTGTTGATTCATATATCATATCCAGGATGTTAGGTAATGCTGTTTTCTTGAAAGTGAAAATTCAACTGATTTCTTCTTACATTTTATTTGCATTTCTCTGCTGGCTTGTTGTGGCCTGTACAATTTTTTGAACGCAAAATTACGTTACCTGTTGTTTTGTTGTTTTTGGGAATTCATTCTATCTTATTGTACTCGGAAAGTTATCGGTTATAAATCGTAGCCAGCTTGTGTTTGGGCATTTTACGTGAAAATAAAGACAAAACTGATAATACTAGTTTAACCGTAGTACTGTCTTTCGTGCTTTATTTTTAGATGTCATAATTGCTGATTTCTGTTATTTTAATCAGATAAGTATACAAGCGTAAATTCTTCACGGTTTTCAAGCTATCGGTAAAATTATAGTTACTACATAATAAAGTGATAATAGTTTTTCATAACTTTTTGACTCTTTGAATTTAAAGAAAAATGGCCGTCATACCTACCTAGTCAAATATGATGCTACAGTGCTTTGCTACTGCCGCTTTTTTCTCAAAGGATACCACTTTAGCGTGTATTCGTATTTCTAGAAAGCAATTCGAGAAAGTTGAACAAAAGTTTCTCGAATCCTAGTATCGTATCGTTTGGCAAGATTAATCTTGCATATTAATATTATGTTGGTCCTAGCGACGATGAACTATGACGATTATCTAAATATGGTTTGATCCGGGTATTTTCTACCCAGGGGGTCATAGACTCGAAGTGAAGGTAAACCATACAGATTATAAAAAAAATAGAGCATTTACTTTTGCTTTTCGTTTTTGCGTTACAACAAGCATAATTCATTCAGACAGGACTAGAATCAAAAATCAAATTAAACAAAAGTAAACGGCAATAAATGTCAGATTGGGTATTGAAATGGCATTTCAATGTAGACTACACAAAAAGAAGAGCATTAAAGAAAAAGTCCGTTAGTCGGATAACCAATTAAATTCTTATTAAAAAAGAAAACGTTTATATACATACCAGATTGTCTAGACAGAATGAGAAGGTACGTTTAAGAAGAAAAAGTAATTCTTTAAAACAAATCAACGTGGAAACTTCATTGGCGGTAAGTAGAATTTCTAGTTGGAAGTCTTGAATTAATTAATGGCGGATATGTACTGCTAACTGCGTCAATATCAAAAGAAATAATATGTATCTGGTTTAAATGATGCTCATGGATTCACGTTACAGTCGGTAAATTATAGGAGATAATAAATAAAATGGAAACCAGAGTCTCCGACTTGTAATAAAAAGTATGTGTAAATATATATATACGAATAGAAACTTGAAAATAGTATTTGTCATTACTAATAGCTTCAAGTCTAACAGATCAGAGATTGAATGCTTGGCGTTTATAATAATTATTGTAGGAAGCTGCGACTCGCTTATGGAGATTAAAATCGGCACTTGGAAGATTGACCTTCGTCCTGGAGTCAAGTGGGCTGTTCTAAGAACTGATACTTGATTACAATCGAATAAAAAATATTGTCATTAAATATATATAAAGAGAGTCTTGTGCTTGTTGCATTAAAGAATTACATCACGGTTTATAGGTATACCGGAAATATCGAGAGTTCGTATTTTCTTATAGAATAACAAGATACTTCTGATTGATTTACGTAGAAGAGATCGATTGATACTTCAATAATTTTTTGGTTTTTCTTTTCTTAAATACTTTGTATTTCTCGAAAGATTTCTTGTTTTATTGATTCTTTGTAAAGGAAAATATTTATACTGTATTTTAGTGCAACAGCGCATTCTGTACTGAGCGAATAGAAGTAGCATAGCTACTTTTAAATACAGCCATTTTCTGCAATACCGACTGTTCTTCGAGGTACATAAAATTGTACTTTTAAACTTCGCTGCTGAATTTCATTATTGACAAAGGCGAATAAAATAAAGACGAATAAAATAAAATTGGCACGATCAGTTAATTTCTTACTATTAACTAATACGTATAATATTACTGGTATTTATCGGTAAACAAGGTATATAGTACGAGCGTAGAGATATATTGCGTATAATTAATATCGAAAGCTTATATTTATTTTAGATACAATAATGAATCTGCAAAAAAATCCCCTACGAGAATTACGTAATTACAATAATGACAGGGATGAACGTTTTCGGGGAAAAACCGTGAGAAATTTGCCGATCGCAGGACGGAGTATAGTAAATATGAAATTCGTAGCAAGGATCACGAGTAAGGAACCTGTTTTTCGGCTTGAGTAGAAGCCGACAAAAAATCAAGGAAAAAGAGGGTAAAAGCGTTCGAGAGTGTTTGACCAAGAATATAAATTACTGCAAAATTTGGCACGATCCACGAGAGAATAAGGAAGATTTACGCATAGATTTTTAAACGTGCGAAAGTACAAAATTATAGAATCCAGAGAAATATGAGTACGACGATGAAAATGTCAGGAATTATGGATACGACGTGCGTGGTATCGTATGAACTATTCTAATTATGGTACTGCAAAAACGAATCGACGACTACTACTCAGGTGTTCGGGGAAATAAATGGCACCGGATACATTTACATTTGCGGAATGAACGCATTCGCGAATACCATCGGCATGATGTGCCTCATGTGCTCTGATTCGATTCAAAGAGACACAATAAAAATAGCAGAGGTTCGCATTTCCCACGAAAACAATGACCCACCTAAACGCATCTACGGTTACACCTTTTGTCATTCGATAGTAAAAAAAGAAATTGCTACTTTCAAGAAATTCGAGACAGGACAGATCGTATTCGTCATTTTTTTTTTTAATATCCATCTAATTTTAAAGACTTTTTAGAAACACTGCTGAATCGATCGCCTGATGTGTATTTTTGCTGAAAAAAAAAGTGAGTGTCGCTTAAATAAAGAATCCGCCAGGCGAATGCAAATGCGTTTGAGCGCTACTGATGTTTCTCTAGGGATTTTAGAAGAGAATGTTGGTAAGATTCTGATAACGAAGAGGCAAACCGGTCGAATGGAGTGTTGTAGAAGGAGAAATTGAGGGGCCCCGTTCAGTCCCGTTCAGTCCCGTTCAGTCCCATCAGGCCCCGTAGTGGTCGAGGGATAGTAAACAAAGGTAGGACTGGGTTGAACTCTGGGCCCCGCGTTACTTTTACTCCAATGGACTCGTGAAGAGGATTCGCCGAATTAACGTACTATTTGTGCGAATATTCCGCAATGCGTAAGGGGTAAGTGATTATGATGATAAGAGAAAGAGAGAGAGAGAGAGAGAGAGATACTTAAGTATTTTTGTTGATTCTTACTACGCCCCACTCTTCGTATAATTCCCTGACTTTTCGAAGCCTATAAACAAAAGGCGCCAATGCGTCTTCCGAGAATGCAACAGGTGCCGCCGCTACTTTGAGATCTATTGCACGAATACCAATTCGAATCATTGTGCTGCATTCGAAAAATGAAACTCGAGACACCTACGCGCGTTTTTGCTTTTCTTGTATAAGATAGATCCTCTATTTCATTCACTTATGACAAGACGCTGTCAGTTTCCTTGCGGCTTTTGACGGGACGTGATGACTGTTGGAGACATTAGAGTGAATTTATCTTTGACGCGAATCTATGCTAACTGTAAAGGAAGATTTATCCTTTTAACCGATTCGGTGTACGACTTGTATTATCTTCAATTAAGTTTCGAAAACTATCACGAGATATTTGTTTTTCTTTAATTCGATAATATTCGCGTATTATTTTGTTGTGCTATTTATATTTATTTACTGAAAATCTATTACTTTACTGGATACCCGTCTTGGTGTGCTGACTGGCTGATTATACAAAGTTAGAATATAATTTTACTGTAATTTTTTAAATACTTTTTAACGTTTAATTTTACATATCACAAATGACTTTACAATGTTTGTGTTTAATTTATTCTTCACTTATATATGAAAGTATTTATTTTTCTTTTCTTTGTCAATCTATGTAATTTATGTACGTTTGCAGAGGACATGCGGTGTACAGGCCATTAGTCAGATAGTGTGCTCAGCGAAGGAATTACCCAATATTTTAGAATTTTAAAACCTCAAGAACATCAAGGTTTTAAAATTCAAAATGAAAGTCAAAGGAAATACTAAGCAAAGCGTCATAGAGATGGATAATGCACAGCTGCCAAACGACAGCAATATAGTTGATTGGAATGTAAATATGAAAGTGACACTGTCAAATTCAAGAAGGAAGAAAATCTTCCAAAGGATAAGAGATTTGCTAGTTTTGATATTGGCTGTGGCATTTGCCATTTTATTATGCAGTGTCAAGAAAGAAGTACGTGCTTTGCAAGTGCAGGTAATTGGAGTTTTCGAGCAAAGTAAACATTCAATACTAATCATAAGATACATATTAAACGTAAGAATTTTTCCTTGTAAAATTCATCTGATTTTTATAGTAAATTCTTTACGAGCAGAACACATGTAGCTTAGCTGTCAAGATTGCAAATTAATTCGATATTTTATCTTATTGCAAAATACTATATCAATAACTCTCGATCGCAGAGTCCAAGATAACTTAATCCATATACTGCTCTTCTCCACATTGTTAAAGTATATAGCGGATTATATATATATTTTTCTTCAAAGTATCTTCCTTTTTTTACGCTTAATCAAACTACATACCAGTATATGTTTTTATTTTTAAATGGACAGCGGACATGTTTCTGATAAGATTATACCAATACCAAAGGCTGTGCCTACACGTGACTCATGTATGATCTTGTAATCAGGAATTTGATACGTTTCCTGTTCCACTGTCCTAATAACAAAATATGAATGTTATTAACAAAGCAATAGACTGTCTATAATACATGATTATAAAAAATAATTAATATCATTATAACATACAGTAGCAAATACTGTAAGACCAATCCAATTAATCGAATGATAATTTTTATCTCAGGTGCATTGTATGAACACAAATCTGGCAATTTTAACGTTGAAACACGACAAACTATACAGGAATTTTAATCGTGCATGGTTTCGACATTTGAAACACGAATCACTTCAGTCTCCAAACGATTTAGACGTAGAGAAACTTTCGGATAATTTCTTCGAGTCCTCGACTTCATCATCGGCTGATACATTATTAAAAAGCATCGAAACACAGTACAGCTTCGACCTGACCAACGCTAGCAGCAATTTGCAGAATACTGAAACCCTATTTCCAAGTAGAGTATCGACAATGGCGAAGAAAAATGCTTCAAGCGTAAATTCAAATAGCAAACGAAGTGCAATGACCAAAGACCATTTTCATTCTCATCGTTTGAGTGACACTCCGATTGGGGACTATGACGAAAATGAAAGAATCGTACGAGTCGAGAGAGCAAACTTAACTAACGACGAACAGAGTTCCATAACGGATGAATGGTCGCGTTTTAAAAGCTACGACACTGATGACTATCAGAGTTCGTGGACCGAATCTCGCAGAGGCAGATCGCGAAGGGATGATGGAAGAGGTAAAAAACGGAGAAAGATCCAAAGGCGGCCCAAGCGCAGTCGCAGGCGATTGGGTATACTTAGACGATATTTGTATATACAGTCTCTATACTAGAAAATCTCTAGAAAATTTACACGCGGCACGGACGACATTTTTTTTGTTTATTTAATACTTAAACGCTTGAGAGAGAACAAAAGTCTATATATATTATGTATATCACGTTTGAACGATTATTATGCCTGAGAAACATGCTTACTCTTAATTCTTCATGGAAAAGTAGGTCTCAGATATCTCAATGATTACGTCCGCATGCCGCACCGAGTATGCCAATGTTATTAAACGAATGAATCATTTCATGACTTTCTAGGTCCTTTGGTAGCGACTTTTGTAGGCGCTGTGCCAGAGCAGCAAGTTACGGATACAGGTAGTTAGTATAAGTCATCGATCGTCACAGTGATCCAGATATAAAAATCTAGCTTACTCTCTTTGGTATTAAGATTCCTAAATGATTTTATATCTCCTTACAGCTTACATCGGACCATGGGTTAAAAGTTCTAAGAATGAGTCGCAGTACAATCTTAATAGATTTCATTTGGTAGAGGACAAGAGAACTATCGAAGTCACCATCAGTGGACTTTACATGATTACCACTCAGGTTTGTAATATCAATTAGATTTTATCTGAAAATCCTTCGTTAGCGTCTTATTAAAAAAAAGTTCTACTTGTCATTTCATTCCATGTAAATCCTATTCATAGATATTTTACTTCGGTGAACATACTCATTACTCCTATTGGATTCTGTTAAGCTCGGAGGGTTCTTCTACTACTAGAAAAGTAGCTAAATGTGCTACGGACTCTACCATTCCAGCTACTGAAATATCATGTTACACAGGTGTAGTGATGCCGTTGCGCAGAGGTGATAGATTACGCTTACAACAGCAAGAACGCCACAGGTAAAAATAATTAAAAAGACCGGTCAAATATACTCTTTTAAATGTTTAATAACTCTAATGTTATTTCACTTTTTAGGTTAATTAATTTACGTGCTGGTCACAGTTACGTACAGCTGGTATTATTGTCCAGCGACGCTCAGACAAGACAGCCTTGGTGAAACAAGAATAAGATAAATATTCTGATTCAATAATTTGCCTCAATTAAGTTAAGCTCCGGAAAGATCTCATTGCTAAATATAACGTTTAGTAATAGAATTAAAAAGGACGACGTATTATCTATCGTATGCCGATAACATCGATCTTGACTGTCATTAACTTTTATGCAGTCTATCTTAACAATATCGATAAGACAATCTTTTACGTTTTTAATTGACTGTTATAATTATCGCCTCGGAGCATAAACCGGGATAGCTCGTGAGAAAAGAATTTTTTCATATAATACTTGCAAGTAGTCTTCGATTGAGATCGTTGATAGCTTTTTTCTTTTCTTAATTAAATAGTCACTATCAAACGACAATAATTTCTATGGTTACCAACATGTTATCCAATGAATTTGAATGACGTGAAAATTCGAAATACGTATGTGCCCTCTAGCCATAAAACGTCAAATGGTCCATAAATGTCATGAGGCGAAATTGAGCTAATCAATAGACATGATACTTTGATAATCAGTCAGTTATCACTTTTTTAAATGTATCATTGTTCAAAAACACTGCCACAGCTTTTGGGCATATTATCGAATGATACCAAATACTTAAAATTTTTCTATAGTGATAAGCAATGCTTCTTAACTGTACTGCTTAACTATAGTCTACGGTAGACTATGTGCTTGTATACTGTTGTATACTTAATTTTTGTTTTTTTTTGTTTTTTTTTTACATCTTAAGACTAATTGCCAATTTGTACATAAAATCAAGTGAATTTCAGACGTGCAATTTTGACGAACGCCCTGTAGTACGAGTCGAGAATAATTCAGCGTTTTCTATTGCTTCAGGAATATATTAAAGAATTGAATAGTTTGCAGCGTTTATAGAATGAAACTACTGAAGTACGTTTTATAAGCTCAAACAGTTTGGAATATATAATTGCATAAGAAAGTCCGTTTGAGGTG
Source organism: Hartigia nigra (assembly GCA_031001745.1). Taxonomy (NCBI): domain Eukaryota; kingdom Metazoa; phylum Arthropoda; class Insecta; order Hymenoptera; family Cephidae; genus Hartigia; species Hartigia nigra. The sequence goes on from JARPRG010000294.1 coordinate 1,844,668, forward strand.
AACGAAGTATCTACTTTTATCAGTATCTTTTATCATGATGAAATAATCATTAAGTGGAAGGTGAGAGCCACGTGATATAAATAGTAATTAATTTCAAGTAATCATTTTGGTATGACATTCTTGTATATTTTAATCGTAATGCAAAAAGAAAGTGGTACCATTTATAAAGCAGCATACGCTTCTCGCGGCGTGATTCAATTAATTGACTTTATTCACCTCGGAACAGATTAAATAATCGTGATAATTAACGCGCTGTCGTTATATGTATAATATTAAGTGATAGTTATCGTGTTTATAGATGCTTCCGAAACACACGTCATATTTTTTATATATATTTTTTATTATAGTTTATGGTAGTCATTTATGACAAAGCACTACGTTTTTTTTTTCTTTTTTTTTTTTAATACGAACGAATCACCGTTCAATTCCATACGTTAAGGATATACAGTGCCATTTTATTTTTTATGGTGCTCTTGTTGTATTTACCTATTGTAAGAAATAATGAACCATTTTGTAAAGTTTCTGATACTCTAAATGTTTTTTTTTTGGTTTATACGTTAATTAATTAACAATTAATCATCCTCCCATGTATCCTTAAAGGGTTACCAAAAATCTATGGAATTTTCGGACACGCGTTCTTCCTCTTCTACAGATCCGTAACTGTCATTGACACCGTCATTAATTAGCGAATTTACATTGTCATTAATTTGCGAATTCACGTTGTCATTAATTTGCAAATTCACATTGTCATTAACTTTGACTTTGACTTTATCAATAGCTTCGCTAAGCGACAAGCCTTTTAAAGTTCCTTGCAAAACATTCAACATCTTCTCTATCAATTGTACAGGGACCAATAATAACATGGTCTCTTTCCTTTTCAAGTCTCTTGCAACCGATTCGACGTTACTATCAGCACCGAAATCCTTCATTGGCATCACCAATTGTTTCACTTTTCTATCTGCTTTATATTCCAGTAACAAACACGAAACTTTTGTATTAACCCCAAACTTCATTAAAGTCAAACTACTCATGTCGTGTGACAATCTATAAGGGGACAAAACGTCAAGCTACTGCTTTACTTTTTATTGATTACCTTAGTCACGTACCGAGCTATTAATTCCGTTACCTTGACAACCAGGCAAAATTGCATAGCACCCGTCTTACTAAATATTTACTATCGGCGCAATTAAATTTTATATAAAAAAAAAAACAAAAACACTACAAATACATCCTTCCAAGCAAAACCTTTACAATAATGGCATTAAAATCATTTTCAAACTAAGCAAACGATACACGAAGCATAGAAAAATATTGAGAATATATTAAATGCCAATATAACAGTGACACGTAACCCTCTTGAACTCTTCTTTTAATAATATTGATTTATTCGTAATTTTATATAAAGCTGATACTGTACTACTAGAAAACATCAGTGATACCACTTGAGAATGATGACTCAATGAATTTTCCACCAGGTATCCCGATGACGATGACGGTCGTCAAAGAGAACATCGATCAAGCACTAGGTCCAAATCCTTGATGATGTCGCAATAATGCACTGGCAGGTCAAATTCAAGATGATCCCTTTCGTCAAGGCCAACAGTTGTCATCCTAGAGAGAAAAATGTGATATAGCATTGATCGATTTGTGAAAAATAATTTGTAATACCATTATCAATATATCCTAGCTGTCTAATTTGCCTGGATCAATTTTAAATATTTAATCTGATCGCTGGCTTATTTGCTTGGATAATTCTTACGCAACATGAGACTGGCTTTCTTTGGTTTTACTTAAGATAGGAAATAGAGACTTGGCTATTCTCTGAAACCTTTCACTTAATCTTATCAGTCCTGAACTTATTTTATTTCATTCCTTCTGTCTCGTCAATACTTTAGTCTCTCTTTGTTTTTTTTTTCTCTTCACAATATTCGTCTTATCAGCGTCTTTCAATGTCATTACTAATATCATCTTCCTTATCTCCTGCTCTCTTTAATTGCTATATATTACGTGTCCCAATCATTACCTAACGCTTTGTCCGATATACCCGTAGAAATTTGTCCATTGAATAACTCAGCCACGTTACCCCTGAGTATAAAGTGAAAATAGCAAAGGACCCCCCGTAAAAGCCCAAAATCTTGAGTATTTTAAT
>JARPRG010000294.1:1849647-1864964 GCA_031001745.1 Hartigia nigra
GGTGTGGTAGGTACCTGCATGGATAACATGTGTGAATTTTGTGTGCAAGGAAAATATTTATAAAATTGGTTTCTAGCAAACCACCTTATACAGTGTGTATCAGCTAAGATGCACGTTTGTGATTTACGACGAAACGGTGCACAATTTCAAAAATCTGATGTAAGAACCATGGATTATTTTTTAATTGCGCATCGAATGGGCATAATATTATTTTTCTTTTAACTTCCGTTCGGAAAATAAAAAAAATATTTTCGCCATTTCGAGTGCTATCGGAAAAAGTTAAATGCAAAAGTTGTGGAGCAGGAAAAAATAATGCAGTTTAAAAAAAACAGGTAGAGAGAGCATTCATAGTTAGGAAGATATTTGTGTCTGAAATTTAGGTATTTTTTGACCGATTCCCGATAATGACGGAACGCCTTAAGCTTCGTGCAGCAGCTTCATGCCGTACGCGCGATTTGCAATTGTTTTGAGGTACTTTTTATATTATACATATTTTTTTAGGATGCGCATGCGCATATAAATTTAGGATGCGCGTGCGCATATAAATTTAGGATGCGCGTGCGCATACTAAAAAAATATGCGCACGCGCATACTAAAAAAATATGCGCACGCGCATCCTAAATTTATATGCGCACGCGCATACCAAAAAAATATGCGCACGCGCATACCAAAAAAATATGCGCATGCGCATCCTAAATTTATATGCGCATGCGCATCCTAAATTTATATGCGCACGCGCATACTAAATAAATATGCGCACGCGCATCCTAAAAAAATATGCGCATGCGCATCCTAAATTTATATGCGCACGCGCATACCAAAAAAATATGCGCACGCGCATCCTAAAAAAATATGCGCACGCGCATCCTAAATTTATATGCGCACGCGCATACTAAATAAATATGCGCATGCGCATCCTAAATTTATATGCGCACGCGCATACTAAAAAAATATGCGCATGCGCATCCTAAATTTATATGCGCACGCGCATACTAAAAAAATATGCGCACGCGCATCCGAAAATTATATGTGCATATAATTTTAGGATGCGCATATAATTTTCACATGCGCCTGCGCATATGCATCTTCGCATGCGCCTTCCGATACCTAGACACAAGGAACTACGGAGATGAATAATTGTACAGCCTGGACTTCCACTTCCGCCACCTAGACACAAGAAACTACGAAGAGGAGTATCGAGACACCCTGGTCTTCCACTTTCGTTACTTACTTAGAATATGGGGAACTACGTCGTGCACTGCATATGAATGTCGATTCCAGTTTTCATGGGCCTAAAGGCTTTATAATTTTATACTCTTGTGAAGGCTCCCTTATATTATCTGAAAATTCGGTGTGGTAGGACGACGACGACCGAACTGAAATAAAAGTATCTCGCTCGCCCTCTCAATACACCCTGATCTTGTACACCAGTCTCATTGCTTATGGTGGCAATCAAATCAGAACCCCCAATTCCTATAATGCATGTTTTTATAACTTTTTCTCATTTGTAGCCGTTCATAAGATATTTGGTTCCAAACACAGGTACAAGAGTTGGCTCGGGTAAAGAGACTCGGCGGGCCGTGCCATGTCCAGCCGGTTGCCTGTACTTGGCGCGAGACTCGACCGAGTCTCTTGATATATACGTAATACAAGTACGTCATAGGAATCCATCAGTGCTATAGGGATAATGCGGTTTTGGCGCAAAGCCAAAAAGTGAAATTGTGTCCTGTCGCCCCAGATCAGCCTATTGCTTGTGTATCCGTATATGTATAAATATATACTTTGCTTCCATAGAATCCAGAGGTTTGATCAATTTGCGATGGTAAATACCTTTATTTTTACGATGGGGATTGGAGATTCTCAATTTCATCCGTTCTCTCGTACCAGTGAAATTCGAATAAAGTAATTCCGCCGCAGTCACACTGTCGACGGGCGAGCGATTTAAGAAATAAATTTTACGTCACGACTTGATCCTGACCTTGATCCAAACGGTTCGGGAATCCTTGGCAGAGTTTTTTTTACTGACGATAATCTAACTAGAAATTATATTTAACCGTAAGTGATATTACGTGAAGCAATTTAGCGAAGTGCCCCTGGATGCTTATAGACGGCATTTATTTGCTCCTTTCCTCTTTTTTTTTGCGAATTCACACACGGCATTGAGACTTTTTCGAGATAGGATACTCCAGGAGCCACCCGACATCATCTCACATTGCAATCGATAGATAGCCGTCCTGCCGGCGCCAAAAGATGTCTTTATTATACGAAATACACAGACTCCTTCATATGGCGTGCCATTGATTTTCGCCATTTTATTTATATAAGTCTAATGTATCGATCTAACCATCCTTGACTATCGACAATTTCAAAAGTCAATGCGACTTCTATTACGTCGCTTGAAAAGTTTTCGTGAATATAACATAGGGACGAATAAAGGATGATATCTTTAAGGGATGATTATGCATATATAACATCGTGTATACAAATAGAAAGGATACTAAATGCTTATTGTTTTAAATCCACTCGATTGACACATACAGACTGAGACCTTTATGGCTCCATCCTGTCGGTTCATCCACTTCAGGTGATATGATTGATTTTAAATGGTTCACCCTGCACGGGGGTTGATGTTAGTCGACTGATTAATACGTCTCTATTTTCACTGAGGATACTTTCGGGACCGAGTTACGCAGGACGGCTAGTATACGAAGTCGAGGGCGCCGTACTGGCGACACCAGTTACCCTTAAACGTTCTTTGGGGGTGGATCCACCCAATTCCTTTTAGGCTAAGAAAGTACAAATTTTTGACTGACCCGTCGTGTTTCCTCCCCCAAAAAACGGCAGTAGTTAGTGACACTTTGTGATAGGCACTCGCATGTTGCTCCGAGAATATTACACTGACTGGTGAGTGATTATTTTCAAGCAGTGACAGTCTGTTCCCTTATTTATTTATTCAGATGTCTCTTTACAAATCGTATGATTATACAATACCGCACGATTGTTTCATCACGTGTCGAATGTACTATTGCTCATATATTAAATCGAAGATATCTTAAAAAAAAAAACAATATTTCACGTGACCACTTTTATTTCACGTGTGAATTACAATGCTTCGAGTGCAGAATATTTACGTTTTTATTTCGTTATCATAATCAGTAAGATATTCTGGTGTATTGTGGCAGCGCGTGATAAGATTAATTAATTCATTAAATATCCACGACACATATGCAGTTTATAATGGAAAATTTGCCTACAGATAACGTTAAACAGAGTAAACGTTGTGGTTGTAATGATATCCTGAGAGTTCAGAGAAGATTTAAGAAAACAATGAAGAAATGACAGCAACCGATATTTGATAGTAATTAATTGACGACTCTTGAATTTAAAGTTGAAAAATGAATCGTGAGAATGAAGAAGTGAGTAATTTTACTGCGTAATATTCATATAAATTATTACACATAATACCAATTCATTTTACTACGATCACAAATTTAGATATGAAGTATTTAACAACCCCTTTATACCCCATTACATTGTAACCCATTGTATCTCTTTTTTTCCAATTTCAATAATTCCATCTTTTTATTATATTACATCGTAGCAACGACCCATCTCGCAAACGCTATGCAACGCATTGCAAAAGGAAGCTAATTGCAAATGTCTGGTATTGTCCGTGTTAATTTACGGCTGTCTAGCGGCCGTCACATGGTGCCGCTGTGCGAATGTGACCAAGGTAAAAGAAATTTGACAATAGCAAAAAAAAAGAAAGAATAACAAGCATCAAAGGAAAAAGTATAAAGAAAAAAATAATGTATGAATAAATCGCTTTAATCCCCCGTCATAGATCGTCATCAATTTCTCTAAATATCCCATCAAGAGTACGAAGCACGTGTCACCCTGCGACGATGGTTACATTTATATACCGGTGAGTATTTCCAATAAGTATATTTGACAAAACAAAAAAGCCTAATAAAAATTGATCAATTTGATACAATTATTTTTGTAATGCAGGTGGCTTTCATGGGTATGCTCTACTTGGTGTATCTAGTAGAGTGTTATCACTCACCAATAAGGATAGATCTTTTGCATGCAGAGAGTCAAGACGGCGTTCTGTCTAAACTGTCGCAATTGAGATTGGCGCAACCAACAATATGGTGGAAAGCAATTTCTTATCATTACGTACGAAGGAAACGGCGGATAACACGGTACAGGAATGGTGATAACTATACGACAACACAGGTAGAGCTTAAAACCCTTACAGAAGATTCCACGTAATACCTATGATTTGATTAGAGAAATTACAGAGCTGGTAAAAGGTCAACTCGACCTTTGATAAGGTTCCTCTATCTTGGTTCTTGTTACAGGTGTATTACGAGAGGGTGAACACGCATGCTGCTACGTCCTTTTATTTTTATGAATTCTGTGGCGTCAAGGATATTAGCAAGGAGCTCGTGCTAGACCCAAAGATATCAATCACTAAAATAAACCTAACTAAAGGATTTGCATTTTCCAATATGAGATCAGCCACAGAATTTGAAGAGGCCAGATCGCGATTTTTCGCTGAACAGGTAAATTCGGTTTAATTTTTTTACAAATTTTAAACTAGTTACTCGTACGGATGATTGATACTATCAATCGTCATCTTTCAGGAGCACAGAGATGATTATATGGAGATGAGAGAAGGATTGGACCTGGGATACAATTTTAATCCTACTAACTTAGTAGCCGTCTTTGGTAATCCTTGGTTCATCAATTCCTACGTTTACTGGTGCCTTAGTGCATTATTATTAAGCTGGCCACTCAGAATAATCATAGAGTGTAATACGCAGTACGCTGATTATCAGGTAACTTAAGATAACTTTTTTCTTTTTAATTAATTATATAATTTTATAATATCAATAAGTAACGCATGGATTTTAAGATCACTAAACTTTTTGGAGTCAACTACGATACTCCATCTAGTGGCGAGCCCATTCACGCATCCTCGAGCCAATTAAGCGCGCCAGGTTCGTATATGCTGGCACCCAGTTACAGCGAAGCATTATTAATGGATCCTGCGGTAACCGGAAACGCAGAGGAAATTACGGAAATGGTACCAAGTTACTCGGAAGCACTTTTGTACGAACGTGCACAAGGAGTTACGTCCTGTGAGATTACGGTCGAGAGCAATTCCAATAATAGGAACGATATAACAGCGATTGCTGGATGCGAGTGTCCTTGTCACATAATTGTTCCAGAAAATTCAGCATCGACGAATAACCTTGCGGAACGAGAAGAGGTATCAGTGACTTTAATAGAGAATTCCGAGGAAAGATCGCAGAACGATCTGAACGAAGTGCAGGAGAATTTACGGCGTGCCGTAGCCGTCAGTGAGGCTAGTGCGGCTGACAACAATTTTGAAAATCGAACTAATGATTTTGATAACGAGATAAGAACGTGTTTAAATTGTCAAAAGGCGACAAGCACGCAAACCATTAATTCGGAACTTTTACCAAGGATATTAGGACACAACAGACTCAATGGCGGATGTAGACAAATATCTTTAGAAACGTTAAATGGGGTAAACACAAAGGAGGTAACAATACCGCGTGAAATATCCGAGCCAAATTTGCGAACGAATTCGGAATTGCTCAATACGAATACGCAATTTCTTCGTGTCAACGGTCAGAGTCTGGAGAATATTTTGGAGAACGACGAGGTCGAAGGTCACGACATGCGGTCGTGCTCGGCGAGGAATGAAGCCTTAGTCCTGGAGGATGATGAATTCCTCGTCGTAAAATCCAATCCGTCCACAAAGTGCAGCGACAGTAGCGGTCAGGGTGCAATTCCAAAGAGAATAGAGATGAGAAGTCGGCTTACGGTAAATCCAATGTCAGAGACCGTCAAGAAGATACCAAACTCCAGGACTTACTTCTGCCTGAAATCAATTCTGAAACAAAACAGAAGAAGGTATACACTGGTGACAACGGAGGAGTTGCAGAACCTCGCCGAAGGTGAACGTAACAGACTAGCCTTCGTGGAGGACCTGGATATCCCTCAGCAATCAGGAACGTCCTCTGGTAGCGGCTGTAGTAGAGACTGCTGTGAACTTCCTGTAGATGATAAGACTCGTAGCAATCGTGGTTCACGAGAGAGTCTAGATAGTCAACAGAATTCAAGAAGAAAACAATTACAACGAACTAACACTAGCTACTGTGCGTCAAATGAAAAACATGATAATTCCAGGTAGGACAAGTATGAATCAAATGATTCATTATACCAACCTCAAGTTAATTTAATCAGTCTGTGCATAATGCGTGACTTTATTTTTAGGGTACTTATATTCGCCAGTCCCATACAGGAAATATGCCCGAGCGATCCGTTCGGTGGTAAAAAAATGGTGCCAACTGAAAATCCACCAGATTACGAGGAGGCGTTGAATCTTCCCGTCCTGACGCGTCTTCGAAGATCCTTAACGGAACGTGAATCGCCCAATCAAAGAACACGTAATTACCGGAAGCACCATCGTACCCTGAGCATAGAACCGGAGTACCTATTTTCCGAGAACTCCAGCCAGTCGGATCAGAGCCTTTATAGAAACGGCCTGATACTACCGGCTGAAGGATTGATACCATCGCAAGGCACGAGAATTCTCGTGCAAGCAACCAACAATCGATTACCAATCAATCAAAACGCAATATTGTCCGATCAAGGCGCCACGGAGGAGCAGCAGGAAAATTTCTTAGCATCTAATCAAGCAATTCCTGATTTTCTTGAAGTTGTTTCCAGAGGTCGATTTTCCAAACTGACGCGCTCCTTGACGGAAAGACGAACCGGAAGCCGCAGGGCCGATCGCTGTCTTCGTAGAAGCTTCACGGAACGCGTCGAATTTGCCCGCACACCCGGAAGCAGTAGACGCACCAATCTCAACATGGAGACTTCCTTATAACAAGTGGGAAACGTTAGAACCGCTTTCTTCGATGACGTAACGAAAATTTTATACCTGAGTGCGGCTTATGTTTTCTTTTATTACTTTCCCGCGGACAGACTTTCGTTCGATTGATCTATAGACAAATTATTGCTCGTGAGATGGTTCCTTGAAAATGACCAATGACACGTGCGCTAATCAACAACGCATGATAACTAAGTGAAATACGTAGATGGTTATAAGCATTCCAGAAAAAAAAAACAAAAAACAAAAAAAAACGGTTATCGCTGAGAAATTCGCTTTGCCGTGCAAACTAAAACGCCCAATCTAAACTCGTGTTAAAGCTGCTTGTGGGGGGATAAGAGGTGATAGAAATATTAATAAGTAATTTATAAGAAAAGCAGCGCACAAAAGCAAAAATGTGCTAGAGAGGGGCTTGCGTAGAGAGATCGATAGACCTTTGTTGACCTGGTACCAGATCAAAATGACGGAAAATCTGTAAAACGTGAAATTTTGAAAAACATTAGAATCTGGTATCCCAGTGGATACGTCATAGATGATGATAAGAGGAAAAAAAGAAAAAAGATACCAGAGTCGGCTTGCCTTTCAGATAAAGAATATCTATTGCGAATTTCAAGCGGCTGTCCTGAAATATTGACCTTCGTCAACGATGAAGACTCAGAATTGATGAGAAAGTATATGACGACGGCCATTTGCAATTCGCATGGACTCTCGTCGATAGCTCAATATATACATACACTAATAGTGATTAATGAAAACCAAACACCTATTAATTAATTCGTAATCGATAATGAAAGTTACGAGATTTATTATGAATATATATTATATATATATCTATATATTATATATATACCAAGATATATTTGTTGTATTTGTATTTTAAAAGCTTATACGTGTATTTTCGACTATACAGATTATTATATTACATCGCGCAAGTATTCCTAACGTCAATTTAAGCTTAAACTAATTTTATTGTATGATAGTGAATTTTTGTCTGAGGATTGTTATTATTAATTCATTAATACTATTATTATTAGGGCTCGAAAATATGTGATATATACGAATTTTGGCTTTTGGGGACCGACGCGAAATCGTCGAACGTTCGTTTAATATTTAGAGAGAATCCTCGCCTGTCGCTAAGTAACTTTCCCCGTTTTCGGGAAGTTCGCTTGGAAACGCTTGATCGTCCGAATACGTCTGACTGCCAAGAATAGTAATAAAGTAAAAAAAAAAAAAGAGAAAAAATCGTATTAATAACAAAAACGCAAATGGCCTCGTTAACGCGAAAATTCGCCACACGAAGTGCATCGGATATTTAATAATAAAGTAGGCGCATCGTAGAGCGTTTGCGTAGTTCAAAAACAAATTAAGGAAAAAAAACAAAGAAAAAAAAAGTACCAAAAATCGAATCAAAATATATTATATACGAGGTGGCGGAATATAACGTATACAAAGGCGTTCATTAGCGATATGGCAATATTGACGTGTTATAAATGGATTAATGGGGATTTAGATGAAAAAAAATATATTCTCTCAGTCCGCCCTTCTATTATGCAGACAATCCGCGAAATATTTTCGGGCCCGGATACGAGAAGAGAAGAAACTTACCTTAGACAGAAAAATCGATAAAGGAGCGAGATTGAATAAGTGAGTAAATAAAAAATATGACACCGTATAACGTATGCCGTCTCAAATAAGTGCTCTTGAAACTAAGGTCATAGTGCGAAATGCAGAAAAAAAATCTTAAGTAATAATTATAATCGCGATGGACTATGAGGTACATAGGGAGGAGGAAGGAGGAATTACCAAAAGAAAAAAGAAAAAAGAAAAAAAAAAAATAATATGGTTACGTTTAACAAACAAAAAAATTCGCGCAATACCGAAAAACAAAAAGCCTCCGTATCTGTACTAAATGGCACAGATTTCTGTGCGATAGGAAGTAGCAAAGTTTATAGTTCACAATTATTAATAGTTAATTGATATTAATATTACCGCAATTAATACCATATATTGCGTTATATTGCTGTATGTATAAAGAAAATATAAAAGAAACTATGGTTACTGTATATTAAATGTTGAGATATGAGAATAACGTGATTTTCTGATTTTTGGTATTTTATCCGTATGCTAAAACCGCAACGGAATGAGATAATTTTTCATTTTGCATTTGATATATTTTTCAAAAACACAAGTATCCGTCAAACGAACGTAATACATAATACGTAATACAATCTGCATGGTACTGGGTCAAACGCCATACGGAGTTTTGACCTAGAACCATTATTTGTGTAAACTATGTCAACACATGTACATATTTAGACGATATATTTATATTTATTTATATAATATAAATTATGTCCCACGTGATCTTCGCTTACTTTATTATCTGTCACTAAGACGAGCGAAGATCGCCTAGGCGCATTTCTAAACGTCGATGTGAGAAAAACTGTCTGAAAATCTTCGTCGTACTTGTGCCGTGATTATTGTTGTTTTGTTTCGAGGAATAAAACAAAAAAAGTGTCTTTACCATTGTAATAAATATATTTTGTTTTTCTTTATCACGGTGCGAACACCATTGCCATGTGTGAAACGAATGATAGGATACGAATTTTCGTTTGTCCTTATTATTATTATTTTTTTTCATTCTTTCTCCCTTCATCTTGGACTAGCGTATAGCAGACACTCGCATCGAGCTAGTTTTGTCGAACGAGCAGACGTTCGTTTTACAGAATATAATTAATACGTTTGTTAATACTAATTATTCTTCGTAAAGTCGGGCCGCGTATAGTACACCCTGTAGTACAGTGTTTTACTTCGCCATAGCGAATACGAATTGTCGAATTTGAGTAGGTAAACCCCCTAAAAAAATACCACGAAGGCAGTTTCGAAAGTTTACGTATTTATTTTTGTAAATATAAACAAGAATTTTTATTTATAAATACACTCACCTGCCCTGGATACTGATGACTGCCAGCGTACACCTCTTCCTGGGAGTCTCTCCTAAATACCTGAAAAATAATAAATATAAAATAACATATTCATTTCTTTAAATGCTGGTATTACTTGCATTTATTAATAATACTTACAGGTATTATAATACTTATAGGAGGTGTGGTTGGTTTGTATTCGGCTTTGACGCCGCTATTGACAGCTCCGCTTTCTAAATCTTCTCGAGATTCGTAATCGTCCTCATCCTCGTCCTCGTCTTCGGATTCGCTGATATGCACGGATACTTGATTCGTATCTGGCTTCGACCATTCAAAATATACACCAAAGCCAATGTCGTAACCATCCGTTGCAAATTCCCAAAATAGACAGGAACCGTCTTCATGAGTGGGTACTCGAACTGTTACTGTTTCACCATGGCCAACTTTAATGACAGCATCACTGGCTTCTTTTCTGATAGTATCCTTAAACTCGTCGACACCCTTTCTTGTCCACATTTCTGCTGGGGAGATCGGTGGCCAGTCATGCTGCACTTCGTCAGAATCTTCTTCGTTTAAAAGCGTTGTTTCTGTCGATTCTACAGTTTCGTTCTTCTCCTCATCTTTGTTTGTGTTTTCCAGAGTGATGTCTTTTTTTTCATTGTCCCGTTCCTCGATGACTAATTGATTTTGATGCAATTGCTGCATGTATTGATGGTAGTGTTGCTCCTGTAATTGTCTTATAAGAACACCTTGTTGCTCAGGATTTCCAGGATACTGTTGCTCGGCATAAGCCTTAAATTGATAATAGGTTTGTTGATTCAACGCTTGCTGTATTTGTCTCCTTTGATTCTCTTGTTTCAATTGCTCTTCCTCCTCTTTCTTTTGAGCCTCTTCCAATTCTTTCAGTCGTTTCTCTTCCTCTATTTTTTTCAATTCCTCTTCCTTCTTCAGTCGTACTTTCTCTTCTATATCTCTCTTCTGTGCTTCGACTACAGTCTTAAATAAAGGACATAGCTTATCCAACAAGACTATGAAACCTTCCATTGCCTGTTCCTTTGAAATATCTCCTAAATTTTGCCATGCCATTCTACGGTCTCTTCCTATCACGTCTAATACACCCAATGGCGGTGCATTCTCCGGTGTACATTTACCATGAGTTACCTGCTGCGTAAATGCCACTAACTTCAACTTGTCTTCGTACGAAAGATGTACAGCCTTTCCTTCTTTTTCTGTAAATAAAGATATAAAATGTGAAAGAAACATATAAAATGACAAACAATGTAGGTGCAAGATCGATATCGAGCTGCTACGAATAATTCATCGCGACTGACGTGTTCAATGAAGGACCATTAATACTTTATACTGTGCACAACATTGTCAATAAATGTACAGACATTTTTGCGTTTTTAAACAGTTGGCAATAATCCACGACGAGGCATGAGGAAACTAACAATAACCAGGAACAATTTCCAATATCCGACCACACTTTTAAATTCATTTTTCGCAAAATACTCGAGCATAAACACAACAACTACATGACAGTCTGTCTTATTAGACACGCACTAACATTTAAAACACCATGTATACCTAATGAAGCAAGATATAAATAACCTGTGTAGAATTTTGAGTGTCCTAACTAGGAATTATTCATCGTCTTTATAGAGAACAATAAAAAAAACCGTAGAAAATCCGAAATAACGTAAAAAAAAAAGAAGTATCACTGTCAGGAATAAAGCGCGCTCACCTTTGTAGAAGTTAAGCGCAATTTTATACAGTTCACGAGTCTCAAAACCCGACAAGTGTGGTTCAAAGACTTTTGTGCTTTTAATATCGTCTTCATTCCTCGTTGTTTCGCTAGCAGAAACCTTTAATTTCTCAAAATCCGTCCGGACGACAGATATTTCACCGTTCTCGGCCGCCATTTGCGTTTGACTGACACGTCAATGAGCAGTGTTACCAAAATTGATGTTTAACCCCTCGAAAACATACGCAAAATTTCACAGTAATTACTGTTCTCAAAAATTACAAAAAGGAACTATAAATTCAGAATACAATTATCAGAATTAAATATCAACATTTACACATCCGACAGCATCAATCACACATGGAACTAAATCTTTAAATCATCAGTCGCAAAGTATCAGTTGGTAACAATAGCACTACCCTTCTTGACAATGCTCGCGCACTGTACGGTTCCAAAGTTTTGATAAAACTTAAAATACATTTTGCATTAATATCCTCTTCGACTACAATAAATGATTATGTTATTGACGTAACACTAAATGTTTTTTAATCAATTTTCGTACTTGTCATTATCGAAACAAGAATAGATTCACGAGTAAACGACTGTCGGTATACTTAATCTACACGTAGTACAGCGCTGCCTCTACAGTGTCTTTTAGACATAACCAAAATTATGAAGATTTTTCGACTTATCGTCGGTTAATCAGTTACCGCCTGTCTGCACAACTTCTGGTGCCGATAAAATGAATATTTCGAAGATCTATTGGCAGTTGGCGCCACTCTTACCTACATGGCTAACCTCAATCAAGAGCCATTAGATTTTAAGATCGTAATAATTAAGCACTTCACTGTAATTACATTATTGTAATCACTCGAGCCACTGTTTTATTATGAATAAGGGTAAGATTTTGGTAATAAATAAACAATTGAATTTGATAGTATTACAAAATGCAATTATATTGTAAGATCGATCTTTTTGATTTTGAAGGATCTATACAACGGTACCAGATTTTATCGCCTAGATTGTGATTTGACTTGAGTAATATGATAAGGAACATTTGACACAGATAATAGATTACGTATTAGGATCGAGAGACGAATACAAAATATATTCTTCATTTATAATAATTATGAAATGTTTGTTGCATCGGAGAAAGAAGACACAAATCATTGCGACGATACTCGGAACTTTTTTTGCGTTGCGAAGAATATTTATTTGAAAATAATATAGATACGAACAGTTAATTTTCCAAAAAAATTCTTATCGACAGCTTCGATAAGCAAAGATTACGACCATATGTCATGGTTGTGCTGGATGAGAAGATGCTTATCGTACTAAACGCTCTAGTGGTTCAATAAAAGTAGTTAACGCTGATCGAGTCCCCACTTTTCAATAGCCGTGAGAATTTTTTCAAGGAAACTGGAATTCTCGAAAAATGCCACCATGGCTTTACACGTATAGTGTAACCTGCGTATAGTAATACCTGCGCTACACTTTTTCCAACAATATTCAACATTTTTTCTAACTCCGAGACTTCGTTTACATCGTTTTTGGTTATTTGAGTCAGAACCTCGAGCTCTTGCGGACCAGTGACTCAAAATTACGGCGGTTGAAAATCTTATATCGAATTCGAAGCCTTTTGTTGCTCGTATATAAATGGCATTTTATTCCAATAAGTTATCTTTGACGCAGTCCACGAAGAAAGTACAAAGAGAATGTTCACTATTTATCAAAATGGCAATGTATTACTAAATATAGATAGGGCTCTAATATTACTTTATCAGAGCTTAGTATATAGTGTTTGGGAGCACTTGTCCACTAAGCCTGGACACTTCACCTCGAGGGTCTCTTGTCATTAAAAAATTAAGGTTCAGTCATGCATCATGTTGAATGACCCTCTAATGTTATTCGACTTCGATCGATCGTTCACCGTCAAACAAGATGAATTTACCTCGATCGACCATCTCACTTAACGAAGAATCGATTGAGTGGTCAAATTTATCTTCTGGAAAATAACGATTCCTCCTCACTATCATTTCATTATAAAAATATCTTTCTTTACCAACTGATAGTTTGTCTTTGACAACCTTATCGATACGCATGACGTAAAAACTCGAATTCTCACTAATAAAATTGATCGACTATGATAACTTGGATACTCAATGAATCGATTGCCTAAGTGTTAATTCATTATTTACATTTTAGATGATTCGTACTGTTGCAAATTTGATTATTTAACATTTTTTACAAGCTACTATATCTGGCAATTGTAATAAGACTGGAGTAGAAGACAAAAAGTTATTTTAATATGTAAAAGGATTAATGCCATTTTGTATCAATCTCATTATGGTCCATTAACTGCGTCTTTGTTGAACTTATAACATTCGATATTTGGGGTTCGGTGCTGTTACATCTTGCAGTAGTCAAACTAATCTATATAGGGTGTTATCAAACAGATAACGTTGCCAGCGCTCCTATCTGGTAGCCATATTTTCGATGCAATATATAGGTGATCAATGTATTGCCTATACTTTCCAGTGTGGTAATACGAGCACGACCGATCACCTCGCGTAGATCCTTTTCTCAGGACTCGCTAAGAGATTCGATACACGAATTTATACAAGTCAGAGATCGACAGATAATGATTAGCCGTGTATTTTTAATCGGATCTCAAAGCTAAATCCACTTCAAAAATTCCACGCGACCGTAGCATCGTCGTAGCGAATAAAGTATCCTGACAATTTCAAATAAATCGACCGATTTTTCTTTCAATTTCGAATCAATGAAAAGTCTGTTAAAATCAATTAAAAATTATACGAAAGCACGTGTTAATAAAGAGAGAGTGAAAGCGAATTAAAGGAAAGAAGAAAAACGTGGCGAACTATCAACAATCGGAGCATCGACGATCCGACGGTGAAGATTTTTTTCATTTTCAAAAAAGGACACCAAACAGCAGACGACACTCTAATGGACTTTTCTCCGAAAATCAGTCGTTTCCGACTGTAATACCTTTTTACGTGAAACTGACGATTCCTGGTGATTGAAGATTTAAACAAATTTTTGGAATACAACGGAACGACGTAGATTTGGTATCCGACGGTGGAAAAAAATGGCTGCTGGATACGATGAATGTTACGATGCTTCCTGGCATCTGATTCCTCCAGATTACGTCAGCAATGAGGATGAATACAGGTAAATTATTTTATTTTTTTTTTTAATATTGTCTAACTGAGAGAACGAAAATATATTGTGAACATATAAAGATTTTTTTCAACTTAAATTAATGCATTCGATTAGGAAGATACCGAACTAACCGGAAGTGAACGTTTAAGAACCGTCACGCATATTGAGGGTGAATCCTCGGCGTAGAGTGGTACGCCTTGTTACACCTCATATAGCGGAAAGGGACCAGCTGCAAGCACCTGTTGGTTTCCACGATAAATTTCGGAATAATCCAAACCTAATCACCCGTTTACTCTTACAGAACTATCAGATCTGTTGATGCAGGTTTAAGCTTTTTTTTACTCCAATCATAAAAAATCATTGTCATCTTTGAGACTCTTATATTCGTGTTGATATATTAAAGAAACAAAATGATAAGTTGAGAAGAGAAAAAAAAGTGATGCTTTAGGATAATGTATATATATGTATAACCAACTCTCTCTCTCTCTCTCTCTCTCTCTCTCTCTCTCTCTCTCTCTCTCTCTCTCTCTCTCTC
>JARPRG010000294.1:1865064-1876207 GCA_031001745.1 Hartigia nigra
AGATCTATATATATATAGATATATATATATATATATATATATATATATATATCCAGGGTGCTTGAAATAACTTCTTAAATGTTTCTTAAAGTATGCGACTTAACTAGCCGTGCAAAGTTTGGGTCACGTTTGACCCCGTGATTTCTTTAGGGGTCTTATTCACTCAGTGAGGGCCCTTGAGGTGCCCCGTCGGGTTTTCTACTACGAGGCCTTACTACGTTCATTCATGTGTCTTGGGCCCGCTGGGTCTTTGTTAAAGACTTCATGAATGAACGTAAAACTCAATAGTATTTTTTTTTCCATCTCCTATAACCCTAGAGAAACTCGCGCCCTTTTACAAGAACGAGATTTAGCATATGTATATAGGTATTTTTTAAAAATATTGAGTTACATCAATGTGTCACTCTACATACGGAGCATTGAATATATTACAGTCATCTTGCTCTTCGATTATATCAATTAATTGGGTACTGATTACGTATCATTATTCGATAGATAATTGATGAAAATTAATAATCAACTAAAAGCCACGATATTTGGGTCAATTATTTGAGCATGTACGGATTTTTTAAATTATTCCTCTCAGGCTCTTTTCCATGGTCGTTTTGATTTTTTCGTGGGATCTTTTTTTTGACAAATGATTTCTTCGTGCCAAATTCATAGGGATACTTAAAATGGATTCCTACTGCCAAAAAGACCACATAGATCAGTAAATCTTTTGAATACGGATGACAAAGTACGTGTAATAAAATGATCTTTTAAAAGCTGTAATTAATATTTACAATTAATATTTACAACACAATTTACTTTGTAGATTTTTCTAGGTACAATTACAAAACCGTATCTATAACACTTTTACGATGTTCTCGAACGGAATGTATATCTTTTTTCAAAATAACCCCTCGACAGCCTTTCCAAACGTGACCAACTCGTAGAGAGATAAGTGGTGCTTGAGGTGTTTAAGCTACTCAAGGTACACTCGAGTATTCGATAGACAAATCCACCAGTACGAAAGTCCCTAGACGATTCAAAATAGGGGTGCATGAAAGGGACGCCGACGCGAGGGTGATATTTCAAAAATTTCGTTAAATCTTGCGCTGGCACGTACAGGCAATAAAGGTAGAAGCATTCAGGTGCGCCATTGCCACAACCGACAGGTACTGATATTGTAATGTTAATGGCGAATTTTCCAAATACCTAGTAAATGGGTGAGCATCCATTGAGCGTGGCACGTTTTGCTGCACCTGAACGTCACCGACCAGACCGTCCTTCGTAGGTTAGGTTATGTACAGTACTTTACGTACAAGTGCACCAGTAAAAATCAATCGAGCCACCATATTGTATAGTACGTCTCTACAGTTAGGAGTTATTTGGTTAGCTTGAATAATTCAAATTTCCAAAGTTTCAAGACCCTTTGACTACAGACTAAGAGTAGACAGAATACTGGAATCTAGTAGAAATTACGAATCTTAGAAAAAAGCATCAAGATCTCAGCTGATCTCAGACTAAAAGGAATCATCTAGTCAGCCATTTGTAATTTAAATCCTGTAATCCGAAGCCGCTTTTCGATGCGATTAACTCGACCGCAAGTTAAATCCTTCGTTAACGTTGGAAATAAAGCTTTAACCTAACCACCAGTTAATCCTACATTCGAGCAACGGTCTAGAGACTCTTGTTTAATCCGATCATTTCGATACGTTCCTTCCCATAGTATTCTACTCTATTTGTTTCTTAAATGGAACGAAATAAATAGTAAGTAAAAAAGTGTTAAGGATCTAAGAAATAAAGGATATAAAGGAAAAAAATGTACCTCGTATGACGGAGTACCAAGTGGCGAGACACGACCAAGCAGTAAAACAACGAGACGTAGACAAATTGGATCGCGTGCTCGAAACAAGTTGGCACAGCTATCGCCAAACAGTCGTGGGAGCCTGGCAAATGTTCCTCGATTGTCGAAGCTGAAGTTGCTCTTCCTTTTTCTTTCATTTCTTCCTTCTATTTTTTGTCGATCTCTCATTGCAAAAGGTAGAACTACCCTACCTTAAACTTGATTCTAACAGAATTAGATTGGTCGACTCAGGTAGTGGTATAGCATATGATTCAAGATGCGCAGTCGGCCACTGCGCAACTGTCTGAACTGCGCCTAAACCTAACCTTATTTCACGACGGAATTTATTCCAATGATAAATCCCGTGGAACTTTTGGTCCATCCTTGAAGAAGAGACTCCATGGCACCGCCCTCTTCCGTAGCTTTTTGACTTTTTCAAAGTATCCACCAGCACAAAGGAACACTGAATGAACCGGAAACCCTCTCGTCCTGCCTTCCGTTTACCTGTTCCGCGCCGAATTGGCCTTTTCTATCTTCTGTATCTCTATGGGCGCAGGAACTATATATAATACCTATGTAGGTATATGACGCTGCTTCTATGGCGAAAACGAAGAAACACGTGTATCTGAACGAGTGGTGCTACAGGTTTGCTTTATATTACCTTTTCTTAACTATGGGAATTTCCTCCTGGCCTTTTGATTTCATAGCGTCCACTTTACTCCGTCCTATATACTCTAGTAAAAAGGATCCGTTTTTCTCTTGCTACTGTTAAAGAATCGAGGTCGTCGTATGAGTAATTGCCATGTGGTACATCAGTCGTTCACTAAAAGCATTGTACGATTATCGGCCGTTATGGTTTATCATGAAAACGCGTCCGTTACTTAACTATGCTTTTACGTATAAGTTTATATCAGAGTTCGGATAGAGAAATTAGACCTACATAGATTCTAGATAGGATCAGAAACGTGCGGCATATATGAATAACGATAAAGTAATTAAATTGTAAACCCTTCTAAAATAAATGTTAAATTCTCAAGATAAAATTCACCAATGAAAAACTGTAAGTCAGAAAAAATGAGAAAAATGTAATGACGACTAAAATCAATTCTAGTGATTATCATCCGGATCACGCTGGTCAGTATAAAAGCTCACTCTGACATCACGTGCTGCAGCTCTAACCCACTTTTGACTATCGATAGATGACAATCTATAAAGAGAAAGAGAATAAGAGATAGAGGGAGCGAGAGGAGTGAGAAAAAAAACATGAAAGATCGAAATGACACAGTAAAAGCACCGCTAATGCTCTTTCACATTAACACTCGACGTAAAGTATGTTCTCGGTGTAAAAAGCACTAATCGATAAGAGGCGCCTATTGGCTGCCGCTGTTTCAGGGGTTGAAACTACCCTTAGCAAGTTTCGTCAGAACGTACGGCCATTGGTTAGTCACAGAGTATAAGTAAGAACCGCCCCTTGGTAATCTATCCATAAGTTACCCAACCTGCAAACACGCAAGTCTCAATGTATCTAGTAAATTTCGAAAATTCCCTAGAGAATCAAAGAGGCGTTTTACTAAGGGAGCCACCGGTACGGTCTTGAAATTTTACGGTAACGCCTACGGGAACCGCCCCTGACGTCAAGGGTGCTTGAGACCCCAAACAGGACGGAGGTAGGGAACACTAGCCGTCAAGTGCTCGTCGAGGACACTCAAAAACTACAAGAAGTCCTCCACTTCGCTAAAAAGGACCTCACCCGCACGATACTCGACGGTTTAACCATAAAACGTTTTCGCGACTGTTTCACCGTGCTAAAGTGTTGTTTCTTTTTGGGATTCGTCGATATTATTTATAAATAAAACAAAAATTTAATTCAACATCGTAAACCAGTGACTGCTCAGGTTCTTCGGAGTGAGTGACTATTTTTCTTGTTGTTGAGAGAGATCCAAAGCAAGGGGGAAAGAAACACGGTTTCTCTTGCTAAATATATAAGAAAAAGGTAAACCAAGTTCGAAGTTAAAAAAGTTGACGCGGAAATCTACGAGCAAGGAGCATCTACATGGTGCCTGTCTTTTATTAATATGTACTGACAAAAGCTTATCGCGAGTTAATCTCCACCGAAATGGCGGACAAGAATAAGATTCTACCCTGGCCTCTTCTACCCTACTCGGCCAGTCTCTTAAATCACGTCTGGTACAGACAGCTTGCACTGAACTCTAGGTAAAGAAATAGTCAATATCTCAAGATCTGTGTGTTGTGTGTGAGTGGGTGGATGTGAGAATTTTTATTTAGTGCTATCGTTATATTATACTATTTTACCGTAGATATCCCGGATCTTAAAATTCTTTAGAAAAACAAAAAAAAAATCAAAAAATTCGAAACAGAGATGCCATAGTAACAAACCGATGATTCGTAGTTTCTTGACTCTTAAAATTGACACGCTGAATTAAGATTTACAGCTGTTACCTTATCGCCTTAAATTTCATATTGAAATGATATCGTTATCCTTGATAAGAAATCGAACGCGCTTCTCGCGTCCAATCAAAGTCTACACGCGAGACAGTGAGAAAGATTGGCTCATATCCTGGATGCCTAAAATGGCTACGCTTCTCAGAGGCCACTTACGGAAATGAACAATTTTCAAAGCCGTAGTAATCCATCAGAGTGTTTAATAAACGTAAACACGCCTATAATATCCACAGTGTATCACTGTAGGGATTAATAAGGGACTTTCTATAAAATGAAATAATTTATATTTGACATTAAGCACTCACATAACACGTGTCTTATTATGCGCTTAATGTATATCATTCGGGGATTTCAATGCCGGGTTATATGGAGAAGGTATATTTTTGAAATTTCGAAAATTCTTCTACTTCCTGTAATTCTCTGTTTTTGTTTATCTCGACTTCCGGCGGGATCAGGGACTTTGAAAATTTTCGATACAAAGTGAGGATAGAAGCGTGGCCGAACGTGCCACGATAATAGGACGTTTAGCTTATGGTTACAGTACAAACTCAGGTTCTCTGGGCAGGTTGTTTGGGACCTCCCGCAGGTATGCTTAAGGTCGGTTTCTAGAAAAAGACACGTTTAATCGCGTCTTAAAAGGCCGCTGGCTTCTTGACGAAGTGTCCCCCGGTTTTCCGGCATCTCCGCTACTGGTGCCTCAAGGCCAAATTGGATTGGCCCGTCGGGCAGTCCGACGTATCCTTTGTGCTTAAAATCACACAGAGACTCGTGAAGACTCTTTTTTCGCTAATCGCAAAAAGCCAGAGTCCCATGAATACTTGAACGAAGGTTTCGTCTTATGTACGATGGTCACCTGCTGTTTCGCGTATAGATCCTTTATGTCGAAAATCTCTTATTTAGCAATTTTTACTATAGCATCAGGACAACATTCGCCACATTTAAGGCAACAAAGTCAAAGGCAAAGACAAGAAATTAAGAGACATTTTTTTTTCACGTAATCCTTTTTTTTCTGTTTAGATTATTCGAAAGCATGAAGATGCCGGCGAGAATGTCCAGTTTTCATATTAGCGACATCTTGGAGCTCAATGATCCCAAACCCACCCAAGAAGAGTCCGAGATACAGAGTAAGTCAAGAAACGTACAAATAACGAAAAATTCGTAAAAAAAAAAATTTCTCTTTCAAACACAAAACAATTAACATTATATTGTATTTCATTCTTAGCTGGCACTACAGTAATACCACCGGCAAACGAAGTACCATCGACCTATCAGCAACTCCTAGAGCACACGACGGCCATGTTACAACCGGCTGTGCACGCGAATCTAACCAGAGGTACATTACCACCACCACCACCACCAGGTATATTAGGATGGCCAACGGGTCCAGCATTACCTACGAATATGCCTCAACCACTGGAGGAAGTAAACGGTAAGAGAAAAACAAAATAGAAAATAATTATTTTGAGTTTAGTCGTGTAGAAAATTCCGCATACCTAATATACGGGTGTGGGTTTGTACGCATGTAGCTTCTGATTCTCTCCCTTATATATAATCTATATATATATATATATGTGTGTGTGTATATATATGTATACCTTGTATTCCAGCCACAGACTAGGGATACGTTGCAACCCTTATTTATTTAGCACCCTACAATTGGCCCGCCTCGCCTAAGCAGGATCTAATAGTCCTGTAAAAGGTCCTTGTATCCCGTACCCGATTGGCTCGCGGTACAGACAGATGTCCTGCTTTAGGACAGATGCACAGACCGCGACCTTCGATGAATTGAAATTGTCACGCCCAAAAAGGAGCATTGTCGTTGGTAGCCATGGTACCCCATTTTTTTTTCGTTGAATCTCTTCAACCAAGAGATCCACGTACCTCGTGTATCTTCGGTTAGCGGCAAGGTTGCAATGGGGTTCGATTGACCTATGGGACAAGTAAAAAAAAAATCAGTCATGGACAATTAGGACGAATGATACGCTTGATTATGGATACGCACATTCGTCAGAAAGGTCATAGGGCAGGGGTTGAAAAACTTATATATTTTTTTTTGTTCACTTTGGTCGTATCTGCTAATTTTTATTTTCGCGTGCACCAGGCAAGGCCTGTATTTACATAAGTTTATAGTTTTAGGATAATACGTTATCCGGTGCGATAACAAAAGAGCGTGGTGAGAATCTAATTGAAATCACAGTGCGAGTACCGGGCTCGGCGCTAATCTCCCATGAAAACGATATGGTTGATCCCGTGGGGTCAGGCGGGGTCGTGTAGCTATCAAATGGGCTTTATATTGGTTCACACCCTCCCCAACGAAGTTAGGGCTTCTCTGACAAAGGCATATTGTTGCGCGCGAGAAAAACCACCCTGACTCCCAGTTACCACGACGCATCGTAGAGTCTCTCCTTTGGGGGTAAAATATTAGTCTGCGTTAACATCACCGTTAAATCGATTAGACAAAGCAATAGTTACGTCACTCATTAAATTCATTATGTAACATATGCCTCGGGTATACCTACGTCAGGACGCTCGTTTAATGATCGTTGAAAAATGAAACTTAAAAAATCAACGTAGTTCACATCTGCCCAGCTGCAATCAGTTCTAAGAGCCGACGATGAATCGTCTAGAAAAGTGCAGCTGCAACGAGTAACCTCGTCGTTCTGATCGACGGGTGAACACGTCATCCAAGCGTATTCGTTAATCAGGCACCTAGTAGTAGACTTGATGATGAAGAGAGAGAGAGAGTGTTAAAAGAAATTGATTAAAAATAAATAAAATTTTTTAATCTGATTATTCCAGTTCTTCAGCAGCCAGACTCCACCAGTCCAACGATCTCGGATCTGTCCTTCCCGTCCCACCAGGACAACGGTCACGAGTCCAAGGACGAAGAACAGGAGTTCGAGGAGGAGCATCATCCGAACGACTCCCAGAACCACGAGGGTGAGCACAAGAAGAGGAAGCGACGCGTCCTCTTCTCCAAGGCGCAAACGTACGAGCTGGAAAGACGCTTCAGGCAGCAGAGATACCTCAGTGCACCCGAACGTGAACACCTGGCGAGCATTATACGGCTGACTCCCACCCAGGTGAAGATCTGGTTCCAGAATCACAGGTACAAGACGAAGAGGGCAGCGACGGAGAGGGTAGAGGCTGGAGGAAGTGGATGCTCTCCAAGAAGAGTCGCGGTTCCGGTACTAGTCAGGGATGGTAAGCCGTGCCAATCGAAACTCATGGAACCAGCGACCTATCCAGGAAACGGGCAGGTACCAATGGCGCCCTATATGCAAAAACCATACTGGTGGTAAACACGGATCATATTAACTATATCGGTACGAGCTGGTGTTTTTTTTTTTTCTTCTCTATGAGAACTGAACCTTACGGTGGTGTTTTTCTTTTTCTTTTATTATTTTTTTTTTTCCTTTGTCATTCTCTTCTTGCCGTTTCTTCGTTTCTCCGTTATTGTGGACAATGACCGAAGTGCGTCGGTTTCGTGAAGACGAAGAGTGATTCTTAGTGCGAATACTATATATATATATATACATATATATATAGCAAATAGATAGACGTGATATAGTTAGATAAATGAATATCGTGAATTCAAGGTTAATATACCATTAAGTTTTGTACAGAGAAACGTTGCGTATAAAGAGTTCAAATTAGTTATTAGTATTGCCTGTGTACCAGTGTTACTCGTCTTTACGACGGGATTAAACGGTACCACTTCGTCATCGGTGATTAGACTTAGTGCTCGTGACGTGTACGATTAATGGGATTGATCGTACGATTGGGATTGAATATCTATATTTTTTTTTTCTTTATTTCTCCAGTGCTCTCGTTTTGTTGGCACGTTTCCAAAGTATGCCTTGGAAAATTTTTTTTGCAACATTTTTTTTTAATCCTCCCACTTGACGATCCGGCGAATTGCGTAACGAGCTTAAAGCGTCTTCGATATATCGCGTTTGCGATCTAAGACGATGCGACGCGATAACAGGGACGATAAGGAGTTTCTATCTATCGTACGTGGACAAAAAAAGTTATGTGTCAAACGATAATGAAAAGAACCAGTGACATACGAAAAAGATCGTCAAAAAATTCACGAGTTTTGCTTTGGCGGCGAGGAGGGAGGGGGGTGGTGAAGTTTTTGGGTTTTTTATTCACTAAGCAAAATTTATCGCTCTTTTGAAACTCATCGTAGAGGATAAAATAATCGTACACGTTTCATAAGGTATCGCGTCGTTCCGTTGTGTGATTAAAAAGAAATCAACAGAAAAATTGTCAGATATGTAAAAACGAAATGAAAGTCACGTAGATGCTATGTATAATTTTCCGATTCGAGCATTTTCCTATGAAAGCCGAAAGAAAAAAAAAATGACGAAAAGGAGCAAAGAAAAATATCGAAAAAATATGGAACAGGGAAATTAGCAAGTAAAGATACCGCGGCCAGTTTTTTTCGTTCGGCGAAACGTACGTATTCACGTGTCTTACATACCGATCTTTCCCGATCAGAGATACGACGTAAGCATGAAGATGCGAATTATTCCCGTTTACATTAATATTTATTGTAGTAGATTGTATATATGTACATTGTGTATAATACATAGTAAAATAATATATCAAACGCATATTTAATAAATCCATTGAAAATGATTGAAGCGACTGTTACTAGATTGTGAAAAAATAAACCACTAGGATCCTCATTCCCTGTATATAGAGGATATCGATATCTAAATATAAATGATAATCGAAGTTCGATAATCGAATAAAGTATATCTTATATACATAGAATAGAAGGAATCTCGTAAAACACTCGAGAGAAATTTTCCACCCTTCTTATTCCTTTCTGGTGGATACGCCGGATGCCACTGTAGTTTGAGTGACACGCATCCGGCTTCCGTTTCCGAGCGGCCATCTTGTTACCGGTTTAGATTTCCTGAGGGCGCCCCCTCAAACCAGGGCGTTACGTGCGGATGGGTCGTTGCGAAAAATTAAAGCTGCCAATTCCAATGTTCCCCTTCGCGAACTACAGTCGCGTCTGCAGTCGTCCGAGTCCCTGAGCATTTATCTCGTCCTTCGACACTGGCAATGTGTTTGCACGACTGGATTGTTAGAAAGGAGAGTGATATCGTAATGCCGATAAAGTCGCCGCAATAAGGTCACGCGCGTAGAGTCGTGACGCAACGATATCGACGACGTAATTTCACCCAAATACAGAAGCATTTGATGGAAACGATAATAAAAATGAATAATCGATATTTCAAATGGTGCAGATTTGATTACGTATAATTTTTGCAACGACTGCAAAATCGATTTCGAGAATCGTTATCTATAGAAAGATATAAACTAGGTAAAATGATTATCGACAATTTTTCACAATAATAATCCAAACAATTTATCTGTCAATCAGCGTCCATCAATCAGTCCAGTTACTTGCTATCTCTTACCGATGAACGCAATGACTTTCACCGACGCAGCAATTTTTTTCGTTGAACAGGTAGGTGGCGTTGAAACGAAAAATAGTTGACGAAAGAAAAGAAAGTGAATTAAACGTATCGATCGAACAATCGCATATCGCAGGTGGCTTATCGTACTGATAAGGACTCGACGGATATGCGAAAATGGCTGCGGTACTTTCGAGCAGTGGATACTACGATTTTGGGGTGGGATTTAGGTCCCGACACATTTTAGTTTTATCAACAATACAAAGTAGTCGTACATGCCCAGATTCTTAATCTACTGGGTCGAAGTGTTATCAGGCTGGTATTTGCAAGCGAAAACACGATGACGTAGCAAAGTAAATGGAGTGGACAGCGGCCGGCATATGCTTTGTGGCGATTCTGTCTTCGGTGTCTATAGCCTATAGAATATTCTACGACGTGCGCGAAATGTCTGTGCGTTGAACCGGAAGTACCAGATAACATTCAGGGTACGTCATGATTTATATGACCACCCGTTATCTGACTTTTTGGACATAGACCCATCGCCCTTATTTCATATATATATATATATATATATACACACACATGTGGGGTAAGGGTAGAAATCGAGTTCTCTCTTGTAAAGAACGGACACTGGTGACTCCTTACTATTTTCTATCCCGTAATAGGTATCCAGAGGGCGGCACAGTCAGCGTTGAAGTGGTCCAAAGTGAAGAAGGGGGTAGCTCGTTAAAAGGACGAATAAATATTAGCGATAGAAGCACATAGGGTCAATATCCACGGGGTTGTTACCAATCAATAAGAGAAAATAAATTGATAGTCCCGAACCGGCGGGACGTCCCCTAATATTTCCGAATGTAATCGAGGGGGTGTGCTCTCTTGGAGAATCGAGAGAGACCAAAAAAAGAAGGAGAGAGAAAGAGTAAAGTAACGAAAGAGTAATAGAGAGAGAAATGAATAGAAGCTAAAGAAAAAAAAACGAAAAAAGTTCGACAATGCAGTCAGTCCCGGGACAGTAGCAGGGGTGCACTGTATTCCGAGGGTGTTTTATTGGCCGGTTTCCGTGGGGTGGAAATTCTGTATAATACAGTAGAATCTTTCCAAAAGAATACTTTAACCCCCTGTATCCTATACTGCTTCGTGCTTCTCCTACTAGCTTTAGTCACCCCATCGAAGTACCTGCAGCCCTGGAACCAAGATCATCGCTTCCGGTCTATCAGTTTTCTTTGACAAAACCTTAAACATACGATTCTCCCGTTAACTAACTATATTGAATTTCTATTGAATATTCGTCAATTAAATATGTGTGTGTATAAATATATATATACACAGGTATATAAACGTACGATTCACCCAGCTGTAACGAACTTTAATACGTCATTCATTTTCATAGAAAATAAACGATAACAAATGATGATAA
>JARPRG010000294.1:1876307-1907060 GCA_031001745.1 Hartigia nigra
TACGATTCACCCAGCTGTAACGAACTTTAATACGTCATTCATTTTCATAGAAAATAAACGATAACAAATGATGATAATCCAAGTCAGATAAAGCGATAGTGCCAGTCAGTCAATTATCACAGTTACAGTGTGAGCCACAGTGAATTTTCATGCGAGCAACCCTTAAGGTCGTGCGACCATGAGCAAAAGAGCACACTCAACCCATCGATGCTCTATTGTCTGGCAATGTGGCACAACCGGAAGTTAACTTTTTAACCAAGAGAAGGACACGTGCCGATATTATCCTATGACCAACCCACCCCCAACGAACAGGTCACGCGACCGGAAGAAGCATCCTAATTGATATTGATTCGCGGCCTCCCATCATCGTTTTCAAAGGACGCTATTTTCATAGGTACAACATTTTATCCATCCATCCATCCAGCCAGTTATTTTGCCAATAAGTTTTGAACTTCACCTCACGGCAGTTCGTGCTTCGCTAATAAATAATAAAACAACGAGCACTTCCGGCTCTACTTTTGGTCTCGTTAATGTCTCGGGCTAAGTCGACTGTTTATCTATCACAGTCTCCTGTTTCCTCGCTCGACGCTCCTGACGGAAATCTGGAACGTCCGCTCGACGTGGATTACGGCGCAAAGTTTTCCAAAACTTTTTCAATACGCAAAAGTTCCACGGCGCTGGGCTTTACCGTAGCCGTTAGCAGTTGAAAAGCAGCGTGTAATCGCACGGTCGAGGTGGTCAGAGGTTTTGGTGCTGGTTTCCCTTGGAGACTAGATTATCCTTCGCTGCGGAATCGAGAGACTAGCAAGCGGATGCGGCTAAGGTTTGAGAGAAGCCATTGAGACTAGAATAAATGTAGCATTGGGAGTGGGAGTGACACAGAGAGAGAGAGAGAGAGAGTACTTTATATAGATAGAGACTCAAGCTACCGTCTCGACGAGTACTATCCGATTGGAGTTGCGCCAAGAGATGGCGTCGGCCATGCATCGGTTTGAATGATAAGATTTGCGGCTAGAAAAAAAATACCCACTGAAATTAATCAAAGGAAAATTCAACGGGCGACCGCCGACGTAGCATATTCCCCGTAAGAATTGATCGTTTCCGGTTCCGCTTCTCTCTTTATGGTACATTGCGGCTCAGCCATGTATTAAGATTACTTAATCAATAAACCCTGAACGCGAAAGTTAATTTCTTTTTCATATTTTTTCTTTTTTTTTTTTCTTTCGACAATCTAATCTCTATCATTTCTATCTGTTTTATGATTTCACGAAAATCGACCTTTTATCGGGTCATTTTCTTATTTTTTTTTTTCTTATACGTATATACAAGAGTCAAGATGTACGACAGAGTTCGCAAACCAGAAGTCAGTGTTTACACAAGTCGCGTGTACAACCCCCTTCGGTTAAATGGTTAAACATGGATTAAACAAACGGGACCTTGGTTAAACAACAGTTAGCAGCCTGTTAGTCATGGTTATCCAACTCCTCCTCCCCCCCCCTCCCGCCTCCCTTCAAAAACACCAGAAGTATCAACGTGGGACTTATTTCGATGACGCGTGACCATGATAGCCGTATTTCCCGACGGCAAAGTGTCGCTGGGAATTATTCCTTGTGACGCGTTAGAAAATTAGGCCAATACCGACGTTGAGATATAAAAGTGTCTACATAAATCTACCCCTGGACCAGCGAGAAAAAGTGGCATCTTTTAACACGGGATTTAAGCCAAGTCTGTTAGGGACACTTGCGAGGACCAGGAAGCGTTTAAAGCCTTGAATAGAGGGGTGCGAAATTCTCTTTATTATTATAAGGGATAAAAAGAAAATATATATATATATATAATATGGATAGTCACTTCTTACTGTCAATCCCATGTGATTTTACTTGTACTCGGATTTAGAAACGATATATTTTTCTACATTGGATCTATTATGCTTTTCGAGACAAAAAAAACAAAAAACAGGAATTGTCAATGGCAATTTTTCGGAAAAATTTTTCATAATAAAAGTATTTCTAAAATTCGTGTATATACGTGGTGCCAGGGCGCAAAATTCTCTTCGCAAATATTGCAAGTGTTATTATAAGGGTAGTTTTTATTGTCACAGTCGAAACATTCATGGGACAATTAACTGCTCGACCAAGAGCAATATGTTCGCTGGTGTCATGGATATATACAGTATATTCCAGAAACACCCTTATTTCGTGAGTATATGACAAGCGAATCCTCCCACGCCCCACGGGGTTACTTAGTACCCTACAATGGCTGGGACACGCGTACCAACCATTAAACGATGGTTACGCCGATATATCGAAAACTGTCACAAAATCAGCGGTAATGCCAACAGTATATCTCTTTGCTTCGCCATCCACCCTTTTACGTACAATCAGTTATAATACTGAATATAAATATCAGCTTATAGGATTACAAAAAAAAAAATAATAATAGACAAGGGTGAGTTCTTTATTAGCTACCGTCGAAGTACACGTTTCTGAAAAATTAGTTTAGTGATTTTTTCCCGAAAAAAAAGGAAAAAGACGTCACCTTTACCCCCACAAAACCACCCTGAAAATCCTTGGCGAAAGATTATCCGAGATTTGGTGCCAGGGTTTGGCCATGGCAAGTATTCAGTAAGGGCGTCAGCGCGTGCATTGATTTCTCGCTCAATTTACCCCGTAGAATTTTCCACGTAAAACTTCTGACCGGACTAAGCCGAGACCTTAAGCCAGTGGTGAAGTAAACGTTTACCAAATCGTGTCTGACAATACGGCATTTAAGCCTGTTAAATGCAGACACGGTTTTGGTACCTATATTATAACATTCTATTTTCATAGAAATACGAGCCCTGATTCAAATTTCGTTGTTAAAATTTTCCTGTACGAGGAAAAATATTTTTTGGGATGAATTTGAGAAAATATTGTCATACTTCCTGTCGTGGGATACAGATTTGGGTGTATCTGTAATTATGGGCAAGTAGGATGAATGGGATGATTTTACAGGTGAATTTTCCAGATACTAAAGACAAAATTATCATCCCTCGATCACTTGGACATCCGGCAAGGAGAATGAAATTATGTGAAGACAGAAGGCGGAGATTGCAAACAACCCTTATGAGGGTTAATAATAATCTCGTGTAGGGTGGTCCTTTCTGTATAGGTGTATATCATGCAGGGTCTCGCTTACAAAATGGCTCAGGGGGTTGCTGGTTTTTTTTTTTTGAAGACGGTAACGTAATATAGGACGAGGAAGGGGCGGCAACCCCTGTACTAGGTCCTCACCTGGGCAAAGGCGTGGCCTTCGCGACAGTGGTCGATAGCGCTGCCCGGGAAACACACCCCGTGAGCGGGAAAGAAAGAAAAAAGAAGAATAAGGGAGGAGATGAATCCACTAAGGAAATGCTCAGTTCTGATGGAACGACTGGAGCACCGTCGGACACTTCCAGCTTTGATATTTTCATCGCGTTATCAAAAATTGCATTACCTATCTCAAGGATCCTAAAGACATTAGCCCCGGCGTGATCTTGAGTTTTGACCAAACGCAGAAATGATCGTCTAATAATTCTAAAATTAATTGATCTTTCATATACCATCCAATTTAATTGATCCACTCGAGAGCTGTGCCAGATGGTCCAGAAGTCGATTCCGAACATCGCACTACGTAATTAATAATAGTTCAGACTGAGCTATGCACGCGAGAATCTATTTCTAAAGTTACAGATTAAATGCCCAGCATCCAATAAGGATCTTTAGGTGAAATTAAACGTATAAAAAAATCATTTAGCAGCTATATAGAACTGGTCCTAATTAACCGTCTAAGAAGGTATTCGCAAGACGATGAAGCGTTTAAAAGCTCGTTAGGGCGAATCTTAATGAAAAGTTTCCACTGACCCAGGGATGGTTGGATGAGCTCGGAGGATCGCGAGATTGAACCATCATGCGGCCCCGTGTGGTGCCCCCTTCCGCTTAATCATGGAAGATACGAGGAAACGGTGCTACGTCAGCGCTAGGTATAAGGCGGCAAAGTGCTGGTTTGTGTTACCGGAAGTACCGTAATAGCCTGACGTGAGGGAGTTCATCATATCAGGCCATTGTCTCTGGCGCACTACTCTTCTTCGCTCTGATAGCAAACAATGAGTCTGACGTGTCGAGCGAAGCCAGGAAAAATTCACAAAGAAATATTCAAAATTGCTTACGTCACTTCATCCAAGAGGAAGTTACATTAGAAATTGACTTTATAGTCATCGAGCGAGAAACAAGACTGAAAAATCCTCCAAGATCTTAGGGTATGTAAGAGTCCTTTCAAATCTATTGGCTATTCGTTCCCAACAGTCTCTCAGGTAAAGGTCAATACGCAAGACCCGTCGACAAGACCACAATAACGCGCGACGTCGGTTTACGGTTACGTTTTCGTAAACGCGACAATTGGCCGGATGTTCATTATTGTCATATGCGGCAGTTCTGTCATTGTTGACATTGTCGGCGAGCGTTTAGCCTCGAGAAAGCAGCCGATCTCGTATACGTGAAATAGGCTTTAAACGCGTTAAAATCGTCCATTGTGAGAAGTACCTTTAAAGGCCTACCATCTCCAAGTAAATTTGTCGTTCGTTAACTACAAGACAATAATAGATCAAGCGGATTCAATATATTCGCATAGACTGTATAAAGAATTATTTGAAAGAAAAAAAAAAAGAAGAACAACCTCAAAACGCAAGTTTAAATTTAACCGTTTTTGCGGTAATCAAATGACAACGACAGGGAACTCTCAAACCCCATAAGAGCGAGTACCGTCCGATCCGCAACGACGTGTTCAACCATAACGATTTTAAAACGTGCTTTAAAACGGCCAGGCACCACCCCGAATATTTCTCAGATTCGATTACGAGTCTCGGAGTTCAGTATCGGCGAGCGACAAATCCCCAAGCCGATCTCTCGCTCGGCCAAGCAAGAAATCGCGTGGACGGTTTTATGTTTTCATTTGGAAAAGTGCACTACTCTCCCCGCATTACGTTTCCGGTGAGTTTGCGATGAGACTTTATTGATATAGGAGCGAGGGATATCCCATAGGAAATAAGAAAACGTCTACGCGACATAGATACCTATTGTAGAGATACGAGGGTTAAATGGACGTAATGACGCTATTCTATAAGGGTGCAAAAGTTGAATCTCAATTTCTATATATATATATATATATATATATATGTATACACGCACAAAGGCGCATAGCATCTAAAAATGTTAAAAAATGACAAAAAAAAAGAATATCCAAAGTAATAGACGCCATTGAGCCATTCTTCGCAATTCCTATTACGTCGATTCAGTATGAATTACACGTTTTTCAAGATGACGTGTGTACTTAGGATCGACAAGCCGTAAGTTCGGTTTGCGCTCTGTGAAACGATAAATCAAATCTTCAGGCCAGCTGGTTGGTTGCGTGTTCCTGGCATTGTCACGGGCGTCTCGTCGTTTAAATCCATTTAACCTAGCCAGCCTTTTAGTTCGACGATGTTCGGCGTATAGGGTTCGGTTTGTTCCTTGGGCCCCGAAAAATAGGTCCCCCCTCGGACTGGGCACGACAAGGCGTGTCCCGTGTTTCCGACGCATCTCCCTTTCACGTGGCGACTTTTCATTGGGAGATCGATGGCCTTCCTATTATGCATTCTCTAGTAAAATTCGTCGCCACCTAAAAACGGATGTAGAAATAGTCTCCCTTGACGGTACGAGGGTGCGGAATGTCTCAAAGAAGTCACATTAAAGACATAAAAAAGATCCCATTAGTTCCAATAACAATTACTAGGATCATCAATTCGATCGGCAGATCAGAGAAGGTCTAGAACTTTAGAATTACGAAATTGCCTATACCCACCATAAGTACGAGAGAGACACACTTATGCAGATTGGTGTGTATAAGAGAAGGACAGACATACCGGTTGTGTAAAATCGCAAGTTTATACCATTTTTTGTTTTTTTAATTTATACTGCATCGCCAGCGAATATTTTATATTTTTACAATGATCCTTTAAACTCAATTGCCTTTTTTTGGAAAACTGTACTCTCGTACCTATGTCCCTTAAGGTTTATATTGCAATTCGAAACACTGCTCACTTTTCACTAGGCTGCCTATACCTACTCATCTCCCTAACCTTTTGCCTGTAAAGTGTGAACGACGTGTGCTTCCCTTGGTCTTTCCATATCCTCCCCACGAGCTCACAAGCAGGCACCCTTTTAGCGCGGCAAGCACACCCCCAAAACGTCAGGGCTAATTGATATAAACGCACGCTGTAATATACTTGTCATAGCGACCCCAAATACCCGACGTTGTAAGCCACGGCCTGGCTTATGTTAGTTGATATTAGACTTAGCGGTCTAATATTGGACGATCCCATTAACATATGAATACGAGCCTTGAATGCGTATGACTATCCGGGTAACGAGACTGCGTGCATGCGAATAGTTACTGATTGATTTCTTTACCCCTTCAAAGTCCTAAATCGTATTTGCCTTGTGTCGTCAACATGGCTATAGGAATTGTGAGTGTATTTGAAGCGGACGAATTTGCGGTTTGCATTTCGTTGGATTGATAAGGAACTGTAATAAATTTTGAAAAAGAAAATAATACTAATACAAGAAATCAGGGCGTGAGAACAGAGTTTAGGAAATCGTTTACAGCTCTATAGGGTACGCGGATATTGTCTTAGCAATTTGAAGGCTGCTAGGGGGGGGCTACCCTTGTACCCCATAAACGTATTCATGACCCTATGGGGCTATAGGGGGATTCGGGTATAACGTCATGAAATCATCGTTGTCGATATGGAACCTCGCTGGTAATAAAGATTGATGGGCTTTAATTAAACGTTTAATAAAAACCGCCGTAACGAAAGGCCAAAAGAGATGCCTGGGTGTTATCTTTAAAATTTGCCCGGTGCAGCCGGCAGGCATTTTAAAGGACGCCAGCTGGTTTTCGTGTAGATTGGATTTAAAGTGGTAAGAAAATTTGAAAATTTTCCACGTGCCTTTCTTCCGCAACAGACTGACTCTTCTGCGCGTGTTAAAATTCACAATATCCACGAGACGTAATACAGTAGTAGGTACCTTATGTACGTACATATATACTGTAGTGCCGTAACTCGTAGCACTAAAAGGTGCACGAGACTCGCGCCCTTTTGTCCCAGTGCATCTGCCCATTGACAATGGTAATGGGCGTGAAATTTCGAAAATCTCTGCAAAAGTCACAGTCACCTTAAATGTCTACGGGAGCGCTGACAAATTCTGGTTTATGGCCCGGTCGACCAGGTGGTCCTGAAAAACCTCCTACGGGAGGTGCCTCCAGCATCCTCATTGTTAGAAACGTTTCGTTTCTCATTGGCGCGCATTTCGAAAGAGATTTCTTTGATATCATTAAAAAAAGAAAAAGAAAAAATAATAATTACGAATTTCTTATCCTCGTCAGCTTCTCACGTTCCATGTCCTTTGGCTGCGATGTCCACGTCTAAAAAAGTTTCCTGGGCAGCCACGCGGTTGACCTTGAGACAAGAAAGTCTAAATTAGTTATCGACGACACTAGCCAAGGAATACACATTTGTCGTCTTGAGTGTCGTACCCACCGGTAAGAATTATAGGTGGTTTGTAGAGGTGAGCCAAAAATTTGTGCGAATAGGCAAAAGGCGTGAGTGTACAGCATCACGGTAAGAGGAGCATAGACGAGATGGTACGAGATGAGATCAGAAGGGCGTCGTGGCGTGAAATCGTAGCGAGCCAAAATATTTGTATTTTTCATCTATTGTGAATACGACCTGGCAAACCATTTCCGTATTGTAACCATACCTTGGGGTCATGGGATACCCCAGAGTGTCGCAGAATGGCCTGTGGTCACGAAGAATTTCGTGAATGAACGTGAAGGTCTGCACACCCTGCGCGCCCACCCAAATCGCCTAAATATCTTTGAATGGAGGACATTTTTAAATGCTACTGGATTTACTCTATTCATCACGACAAAGGATCTATTTGTCGAATAACTGAGTGTATCCATCCGGTGATATTTACTAAAGAATTTCTTAGCATTTATCACGGCTTTTGCTAACGGTTCAAGTATCGTACTTTACCGATGAATTGTTGCTACTGTTTCACGTGAAACTGCACTGTGTCAATTTCTTATGAAATGATACGAAGTCATGATTGGTAAGCATAAAGAGTGGCGTATTCGTCTAAGGATGGATATCCCACTAATAAGGCGTATCAGTTACCAAGGAGACAAGGTCTCCTTAACAGCCAAGAAGAATGGCGGACGAAAATAAGAAAAGCTGCTCTGGAAGGGCTGGAAAACTCATAAGTTTCAATTTAGCAAGGATCAGCGTCCTCGGATGGGCTTTACGTTAAAGACGGTCTTATTGATTTTCGTGCATTTCGAGATACCCCTGTGTAGAATACAACTGACTGTCTTCCAATCTGTTCCCATGGTCACTCGCAGTCTAAGTAAGTTGACAACGCTTAAGAGTCCAACCGGACTGTTACGGACAGGCAATTGTCAGGACGTAGACACGAGCTTAGAAAAGTTCCTGATA
Source organism: Hartigia nigra (assembly GCA_031001745.1). Classification (NCBI taxonomy): domain Eukaryota; kingdom Metazoa; phylum Arthropoda; class Insecta; order Hymenoptera; family Cephidae; genus Hartigia; species Hartigia nigra. Next base: position 1,884,859 of record JARPRG010000294.1, read on the forward strand.
GACCGAGAATAAATTCAGTCGTAGAAGCAAAGGAAGAGCGAGTTTAGCCAGAGTGTATTGGTGTATCAAGCAATTTCTAAATCGAATCAAATACAAATATGAAAAAAATAAAAATAGAAATGACTCATGCCTGTTAAATTGGTACCAAGATATATCAATCACTTACACGTGCGCATTCAGTGCACTGTACAAAAATAATCCACAGATATTTCAATTGATATGCGTAATCGTCGTATAAAAATGTATTAAAAATATTCTCACAACTTATCCAATTTTCCCCTGTCCGTCTTTCCTTTCATAACCTGCACGTATTTCCGGCGCATTCAGAGTTCGTACCCAATCTGGCATCTAATTGGTCGAACCAGCAAAATAACGTATAGGATTCGCAGCTTGTATATTTATGGACGTCCAACTCACGAGCGAAGAATTTATTTATCCGACAGTACATAACAAGTTACACCATTTCCTATAGCAGACGTATGATTCCGTCCAATACGCAGTTCGAAAACTTAACGTCACGCGTTCAATTATAACCACACACTCCCATTCACGTATCGGCTACATTTTTACCGTCGCCTCCGCCTCGTGACGGCTTTCGCCATTTTTAATCCTGGCGTAAGACTGGCAAACTTTCTTATCCTCAACCCTGTGTACACAAACCCGTCACGACCTACGCCAAGACGTGACACGATACGTCTATAATTATCCAGTCTGGATAGTGAATTCTCCGCCGCCAATAAGAAGAAAAAGTCCCTAGACACTTGAATTACCAGAATGATTACCTATGACGATCAGAATCGAACTGAATCTTCATTCTAGTATCTGCGTGATCTCTGACCACCCTGTAGACGATACTCTATGTTCTGGACGAAGCTATGCGGGTGCTTGTTGGACATCTAATTTTGAAACGAGACTGAGAATCCAAGCTGAGAACTGGGTCAAGCGCTAAAATCTCGAATGTTGTAATATATAAGGATGCTGCAGATATAGATGCTCAAGACACCGCTGGGTCATAGATAACGACTCAACAAATCTTGAGAGCCCCTAGACTCCTGTCTAAGGTTAATTGATAGGTTAGGTTATGCTGTGACGTTTGAAAATTCAAGGGTTAACGTTTAACGTGATACGAGAAAACAACCTCGAAAACTTTACTGTGTAAGACTTTAAGGGGGTCGACTCGAATAATAACTAGACGGCTGTAATAACTTTTCGACTTGCCTTGAAAGTAGTACGCGAACCACTGAAGAGACATTCGGATGGACAGGCTCGTGAACGTATCGCGAAAATTGGATGGGATTCCAAATTGGAATTTCAGCAGGTATCAACGTGGAGGGTTCGGAGGAGTGAAACTTTTGAAGGATCCTTCGATCAGCTTTGCAGGTTTCTGAGTATCGCGTGTTTCAGGAGCGATGGGAACAAGGTTTGTATAGAATTTGTATAGGATTACATATACATATTTGTATACAGTGTAACGGTTAGGCATGCACGTAGCTTGAAGTCAAGATTCATTTTCGTGAAAAGTGGTCGTAGCATCTCAGAATCTCGCGCCGTTTGGCCGTGGCCGAATTGAAAATAAATACTATCTATACGGACGAGCGAGGACGAGAATACAGAAATAAAAATAGCCTTGCATTTAGCACACCGGGTATACGAGTTAGCGTACTGGGGTTGCTTTGAATAAGTAGTGCCAAATCGGAAAGATCACCTTTCTAGCGGACGTCGATATCGTCGTGTAGTAATGCGAGACACCGAGTCGCCGGACTCGTGCCCTTTTTGGGATTAGTCGATCCTACCTGATATTTCTTTCTTTCAACGTCTCAAACTCATTAACGTGTCAAGATCCGAAGATATCACTGTTCTGAGTATTTCACATCCGCGGCATCCGTTGAGAACGCGCGCTTGCGATACTTATTTTTTGCGCACGGCTAAATCGTATTTTCGCCATGTGACGTACGTGGGGCGTCCTGACGTCATCACGCGATATGTCGTAAACAGACGTATTTATTCTGAAGTCCACCGGAAATTCGCTAGCCATTAAACCCTCGCCATCAATCCTCATATAACAACGGGAATTCCCATCGATTTTTCGAAATAACGTTTCTTTTCAAACTGATGAACGCATTCTTATTTCTTCTTCTTCGTTCGCTGATCTTGATCCATCATCCCCTCTCAAGATCAAGAAAACGATTCTCCTCAATCGCATCAATTGAGGTACCTTTAAATCTTCAATTTCTCAGGATTCCTTGCGTACGCATCTCCAATAAAAATGTTCTTTTTTCAAATAACAAGCGACTTCAATTTATTCTACGATTCTCCTCAAACTGATTGAAATTCAATAAACAGTATCGGACGTTACAGGAAATACCAAATAATCTTGTTTCGAAAATTTGCATATTTAGCTCTGTGCATATCTAACCTAACTTGGCGGAGTCTCCGTCATCCTGGCATTCGAAAAACAAACAAATAGACAATAAGACATTTGCTTTAATGTGCTCGTAGAAATTACGGAACACATAAAATTGTATTCGAGGACGTCAATCGTCGTCGTAGCCGACGTACAGGAGGATTTCGATGTTTTGACCAATCGTTGGCCCCATGTGGGGGTTGCCATAAATGTCCCGCGCGTATCGCTCAATTTTCCCGCGGCGCGGCGCCACCGGTCGACCTATACTAGTGTGCTTTTTTGGCGGCGGCCGCGCAGTGTAAGGTCCAACCCCCGAACCGACCGGTCATCCGAAACTAGGTAAAGGATTCACCGAATCGATCGGATTGATCGAGTTCTTAAGGAGGACGAAAGTTTTATATTTTTTTGTTATTTCTTCGTACCTCCGTGATAATTTTGGTTGGTTTCTGTTTTTTCGTTTAAAAAGAAAATCTCTTCTACTTCTCTACCTTCTTCTGCTACTTTGCTGCATTATTCTCACTCATTCTATTTACCACGAGTACGAGCATCGACAGCGAACGCCAAACGACGCACGAGATACCAACAATATCGTGAGTGCACGGACTAACAAAAAAAAAGGGCCATAAAAACTCTGACGATTCTCGACGGAAAAGCTCGAAAAAGCTCGAGATCCCGTGTCGAGTTGCAGTTACAAAAGAGAGACTAAGAGACAAATAAAGGAAGCAAGTACTGTGCCAGTGAAAACCATTTCTGGACTTTGGTTTACCCGCATCTCGTACACCTTCTGCCTATATCTGTATCTACACTATAGTATGAAAAGTCTCGTTACATGTACTAACCATTTGTATTTGCGTGTTTTTTTATTGCCTAATCATATGACACGTCAACGTTATGCAGTTTGACAATAAACGTTTGATGCACCTGCTAACCGCATCCCACAGCCGTTTTTTTACATATGCCATATCCCTAGTGGCTTTTATTGTTACGTGTCCGAGAAACATAATTAAATATGGCTTGGTACGTAGCAGAAAACTTTTAACGTGGATATTTAATGTAGAAATAAGAATTATTGCTTTTATACCAAAATGTACTACGCGACAAAAATTATTTTCCAAAATTTTATCATCGTCTCGTTAATAGGTATTTTAATTCGATTTGTTTTTTTTTTTTTCAATGTCGGGTAAAAAACGAACCTCATATCTTTTATATTGATCGGACGATCGATTGTTTATAGTAAGTGAAGAAGATTTGTTTAATAGTTATATAACATTTCGTATTGAGATCCCGGACGAAAATAGTGCTCAGGGTGTTGCTAGGTCGCTACGTCTGACCTGTTACCGATTCTATTCTACTGTGGAACGCATAACGATATTCACTTTTACCAATGAGTATTTTGATATTTTCATTTTTTTCCCACTAAATCGATATTCGTCGTAAAAGAAAAAAAAACCATTTAAAATATTTGAAATTTCTTTTTAATCCAAAAGATATATATGCGTTACGTAGAAAAATAAACTCTTTGGATCTCATCGCTTTATGATCGTAGAAATAAAAAAATAAAAAATATAGATCGCCCATCATCATGCGGGACCGTACTTTATTTATACACAGTGGGATGAATCAGGCCGCGATCGAGGCTTTCGATTGCGTCAGGCTGAGTGTCGAAAGTGACGAAGCGCGAAATAAATAGTTCATTAAGGCGGGCAAAATTGGCAGAGCAATAAACAAAAGTAGTAGATCTGCCATTGCACCGAGAGTAGTCGAACCACGTGGTTGGTAGCTGACAAAGAGACGGCTGCCAAAGTTTTGATAATCATGTAGTAGCAATAGCGAGTGTACACAAGGTCTGACATAAGAATGTCGTAACGTCGATTGTACAATGCACAACAGTTAAGGCGCGAAATGCTAACGTAGCCTCGACGAAATCTATACCCAGCAAGATATATTTCAGTTTTTGGACCTATGCCCCGGATGATTTGGTTAACCACGCCACGAGTATTTTTAGCAGCCATCTAGATTACAGCCGACAGTCCGAATGGTGTCTTCTTCTACGCAACCCCCGTTTTATACGTGCTTAGAGAAATATGTGAATTTTTTTAAATTAAATACAAAGTCTGCCGCAGAACCTCGAAAATGACGTCGTAAATTCTATCGTACACGTATCGTGGATTACAGTAAGCATTTTTTGCTCGTACTTTTATATTCGATTTTGTAAATTTTGAAATTCAACCTCGACTGCGCGACGGATTTAGGTTTTGTGTATATTCTTCATGTTTCGTTAATGTTACTTTTTGACATATGTCAGTTGAGATCGACGCTTCCTGAACATTACCCGGTTAAGGTCAGTGTTACTGGTTACGTCATACTTTGACAAGATATTTGAACTTTGACCTAGAATTTTGGATCGTATTAGTTAGGGTTATGGCATGAATATGTTTGTGTCGATAGCGATGGTACATTTTAATAGCCTCGCGAGGTCGTTAACAATGAAATAATAAATAAGGGCGAGAATTTTGCGCGGGTATGTTGTAAATCGGTCAAAGTCAACTGACTCGAAGCGACTCACGGGGGGTTGGATGTCCACCTGTTTCCCGACTAAAAACGGTCCGGCCCGGGCAGCCTAAATATAGCGACCGCGAATCCGGGACTCTTGCGTCACGAGGCGTCGTGGGCGCCGAGACGCGTTACCGCCCGACCAATCGTTTTCCTCGATTTTCTCTTGCGGCTCCTTCCTTATTGCAAAGGGCAGACAGTGTGGGCGGGTTCAGTCTCAAGAACTTGAAATTATTAGACTCCTGTCCTGTTTGACACGCTTCTGCGCGCGGATATTAAATGAATTCTAGGTAAAGATCCCGAGGCCACCTGTCAGATAGAAATGAAACGTGATGCATTTCTTTATTCGTCGGTTTGCAGTATCTTTGTCCTTATTAGGATAAATCGAGTAGTTAAGATAAACAAGTTTTTCTCTGAAGGTACAACGAAAACTTCATTGGATCGACGGTCGGTATAAAGTTACCGGTAGGAAATAAACGAAGACTCTATTGGAGTGGGATGCGTAAAAAGAAAAAGGGGTCAGATTTTAGTCTAAGATATGGTAGAGCCGTAACGGTAAGTAATACTGTAGCGATTCTTGGCATTTTGCAGATATGCGAAATCGTTCAGGGCGATCCAGAATGGGCGGCGGTTTGCATGCTAAAATTAGCGTTAACGTTGCGTCAACAAAAATAAAAGATGACGCCGTCGCGTGTGTCTCTGTCTTCGATTGGCTCGACCGAGTCAGCCAGAGCCAATCGGAAGGCCTGTTTCATTCGACTAGGCCACCGAACATTTAAAATAATTATCAACGATATTTCTTGTATTTTTAGAATTATGTCTCATGCCAAAAGTAGCTAAGTGGCTATTGAGGAGAAATGTCGAAACGGAAGGGAAGCTTTGCATAACTTGGCAATGTCTTTTATCGCTTTCGTGAAAATCCTTTCAGCCGTTGACTGTTATGAGAAACTGAATTTTTAGCAGCGCACTCATGTAACTCAACGCTAATATCCCTTGCTAAATTCGTATGTATCGAAACGAACAGAGATTATTTAAAAAAAAAAAAAATATTCCTCAAGCCGTGGTAATATAATCATGAAAACGCCAGAAGATCTAAAATAACCTTGCGATTCATATATAGAGACAAGGTTAAAAACACAAGCCCACACATTACGCATATACATATAACTGTCGTTTATGCAATTCTTCGTAAACAGGAAATTTCAATCCTAACAGAATCCTGTGGAACCTTAGAACTTTTTTTTTAATAAAGGCCTAGATCGAAATTTCCATAAGCACGAAAGGAAAACAAGAAACTCATCCGATGCGTTGAACCAGCCGCGATTAAAGAAACGACACCCGTGCCAAGATAAAAATTAACGTGTCTCCGTTCTTTTATAATTTTCAGCGAACGAGTGTGGTTAGCAGTTCAGTAGAGCGACAAAATGGACGCGCGATTCAAAAGCAATCTCGACATGATCGGGCGCAACGAGCCCATCACAAAGAAAGCCAAATTCTGGCAAAGCTACGTCCGCGCGCTGAAAGGTAAACAAAAATACTTGCCGATACGATTGACAGTATCCTCCTCCTACGTCACGTATCTAAAATGGCTTCACTTAATTTTCACAGGCACCGACGACATAAGGGCCCCCGAGCACACTCACAGGCCCCGCAGCATTTTCCGCTCGGAATTCCCTGAGCTGCATTCCACCTCGTGGCCCTGGGGAAAGTCCATCTACGACGATCCCATTCACGCCGGAGAACGCATCAACGTACCTGGATACAGGTGTGTAATTAAAACAAACCCTTTGTACGAAACCGAACAAGGATCCTCATATCATAACTATTTATAGAAAATATATAAAATGTAGTATTATATTATTTCTCGTTATCATATTTCAGGTACCTGCCCGTTCACCGTGAGATCTACGGATACTCGCCCAGGCAACTGTACCCCCACCAGTACAAACCCATAGAACGCTACACCCCTGGTACGTACTAAACAACTCAAAAAACAAACGACAACAATCAGAGACAAAGATCAAAGTTTCAAAAGTATGAAAAAGAAACGAGAAAAAATAACCGGAAACAAATGCAAAATAGGAACCAAAAATTAGTACCATCGCATCGTGCCGTCGAGAGACCCATCCAATAACCATGTTTATAACACAACGTTCGTATTCGGGCTCCTTAAGTTTAGTTTGATAAGTTCTCACTGATGTAACTAGGCTGCTTTCTGGCTTCCGATTAGCAGCGCCGCGTACGACGAATTTTCGTATTATAAAAATTCATTCGTTATCGCGGCAATTTTGACAATCGCGATCGATTTTACAATCTCTGCTTTATGCGTGATATTTCTTTGTCATTCTTACTCCGTATTCTTTTATTCTTCCTTTCTCTGTCTGTCTCTCGTCAATTATCATCGTTGATCCTCGTTCGAAGCAAATATTATATACGATCAGAAGCCAAAAACGCCGTCACTAACGACGAATTTGTACGACGTTCTTCCCCCAAAGTAATAAGTAAAACAACAATGTCTTACAGTGATGCCCGTACTAGACTAAACAAAATATGAAAAAAAAAAACAAAAGGAAGAAAGAAAAACTGTCTTTTTTAAATAATAGTACAGCGATCCCCATTCGATTCGTCACTAGTGTCATTACTAAATCTTGTTGTGCCTTTCTCCCACCGTTTATAAAAAACAACTGCATCTTATCGTTTTAGTCATAAGTGTTTCTAGAACAACAACATCGCCTAGCTGTAACTGATACGATTAATCGAGAATATCATATCATATATAATGATACTAATTTTACTCTACACTCTTTGTATCTAAGTTAATGATATACAATATATATACATGCATATACATACATATATATATATTTAAACATACAAACGTTGAAAGTAATTACGAAAAGAAAAAGGAAATAAGAAAGAAATATGGCGGAAGAAGGAATTACTTTTAGCACGTCTCCTTTGTTTCTTTTATTTCATTGAAGCTACTTAAGATACTGATAATGGGGGGTAGGGCGGACCGGTCTTCACGGCAAATTTTGCTTTTACGATTTTTCGGGCTTTGAACGAAGAGAAAGAGAGAGACGTTTAATATCCGCTCGTCATTGTCAGACTTTGTTATTGTTATACAGCTGTAACAGTTATTATGTTCGTCTCTTCAAGACGGCTGATGTTTTCCTTTTTTTTTTTAGCTTAAGAAAAACGTCCGATCTGCCTTTTGGTTTTCGTCCGAATCAATAATGAAATATCGAACGGAATTTATTTTTGTCGATATAATACACGTCGGCGATGTTTTTTTTTTTTTTTTTCGAGCGATCCGAAGGCAGACCGTGCTGCGCTACTTTTATTTTATATAATAATAATAAAGTATAAATACAGTAATACTAAGTGTACATCGAGCCTGAAACTTGCGCGGTTAATTGTTGTCAGTTTTCGAATGAAATTTCGAGCTATCAGGGTGACGTTCTGAAAGAGTCTCTGTTTTTTTTTTTTTTCAAGAATCAATTTTCGGAACGGTCCGTTTCGGTTTTTGGGGGGATGATTACGCTCGGTCCGGCGATTTCTTGTATTTTTGAAAGACATAGAGGAACACAAAAATTCACGAAAAGATCAATATCGCGATTTTGAGAAATTCGAGGGAATAAAAAAAATAAATAAACGTCACCCACGAATTCTGGCCCGACTTACGACAAGTGTCACGCGCTAAATTCATTTGATCCGATCCGATGCCACAATCGAAACTTGTCTCGTCTTTATGTTATTAATTAAGAGCGTCCATTGCGAAGGACCTATAACAGACAGTCACGCCACAGACAGCACATAAAACTACAGCACAGAAGAGCACAAGGTCATCAGCCGATCCAAGTTCTTGTCGTGTCTTTGTCATCCTGTTGAAGATGTCTTGTGAAACGTCCAGTAATAAGAGAGAGAGGCATGAGTATGCGATTATACGAAAAGAGCAAAAGTCCAACGTAAAGACTGACGCCTTGCATGCTTCTGATTTTGACTGTTTCCAGGAAGTTGTCCAACGAAATTCATTATTTTGAATCGCATCACGGAATTGAGCGACCTTAAGCGCCAACAGATCTCACGCAAGTGGGAGATAAAAGAGCGAAATTTTCTCAACATGGTCATGCGACATCGTTTCATTCTGCGCACGCGTTAAAATATCAGTGACAAAATTTTAACAAAAGAAAAAAAAAAACAAAAAAAAAGACAAACTTGCACCGCAACCTACTTCGCGTGCATCTTCGTTGGTTCCTTTTAGATTTTCTCGGTTATTTCTTTTCTTTGTCGCACTCGCACGAAGTCCCAGCCAATGAGATAGATTTGTTGGGAGCGACAACAAAAAAAATTATCGCTATGCTCTCACCTACGTGTGGACGTTCGTAAGGCGCGGGACTTATTTAACTTCTTATTATTATTATTTTTTTGTTGAATTATACACTGGAGAATATCGAATTTCCGTTTCTTACGTTTCTGCGGTTTATAGTAATGCACGAGATCGACTAATCTACGATTAATTAAGTAGACGCATAAGAATGATTACCCAACGTTTCGTTTAAGGCTTTAAATTACGACACGTGTAAATGTGGCTACGTGTAACCGTAGCCCTTTACTTATCATTGTATGTACTTTGTTCATCCTTGGATCCCTATTCAGGAAGATCGAATGAATTTCATCCGATATACAGCGTGCTGGCGAAAAAAAGTGAAAATATAGAAAATTTCTGACCGTCTATGGTCACTCAAAAAAAAAAAAACATAACTCGACTACGGCCGCCCAAACTTGAAAAAGCTGGAAATTTTTCATAAAGCTTCGTGTTCTAATTCGTGCTTTCGGTTTTCTTCGACGGTACCGACAGGGTTACTCGTTATCTGACGAACTGACTGCTGACTCTCGCTGGTGCCATTTTGTATTTTACACGTTATGTAGGAAAGAAATTTTAATTTTTTTTTTTTTTTGTAATTTGAACAAAAAAAGTATTTAGTGAAGAAAAAACATTAAAATAATAAAATGGCCAAGCGAAGCTCCGCGTTAACGGACGTCGGTCGCACGGGTAAACCGGGTGTTCCGTTTTACAAAAATCGAAACCCTTTAATACCATGCTCTAATTGAATTTTCTTTAATATTGCACGAGAGTCAAAGTGTTACTAACACAAGCGGCAATTTCGACGTCACAAATTAATGGCAATAATTCATTAAAACCACGATCCAAAAATTTCTGTCTTTTTCAGGAAGTGGCATGTTTTCTTTTAATACGATCCCCGTTGTATAGCTTAAGCGAATATCCGTTGAAAATTACAAATATAATTTTCGCCGTAATTTAGCATTGTCTTTCGTCGCGCGACAATGGAATCCAGAGATAATAATAAAGCGTACGAGTCGTATGAGTAGCATTAAAGAAAAATGCAAAAAAAAAATCAGAAGGTACGGAGAAAATTATATTTGATAAGTGGTGACAAGAAATCCGTACAGTAAGTGCTCTAACAAAAAGTAAAAAAGAAAAAGAACGGAAAAATCAATCGCAATTTTTGATCAACATTTTCAAGAGCAACTTGATACTATTTTTTTTGTTCTCCCCGGAGACTGACCGACTATTTTTTTTTTGGGTCATCCGTTGAACGTTATCGCTCTTTCGAATCTGTATCTCTGTGTCGCAAGGATAATTGGACAAGAGAAAAAGACAGAAAGAGAAAGAGAGAGAGAGAGAGAGTGGATGAATTTTTACGAAAAACAAATCTCTCCAAGGTTAGTATGCTTTTCTATTTTACGTGTCCTGCATCGATTTTGTTGGCAACGCAAACGTACTTTCTTTAAACCTACGATTATCACGTAACCAAAAATTCACCCACGGATAAAAGCTGCTCATTCGTAATTATAAAAAGTAAAAGGCGGGAAAACACGCCACGCACTGTACAAGAGAACCGGTAACGAGACCCCGTATGCTCTTGGAGTACCTGGCGACCGATGGGATAGTTGATTTTTCGTAAATAGAAAAAAAAGGGCAAATGCAAAAAAAAACTGATAAATTAATAAAATAATTCATCGAAGATCAATTCTTATCCGGCGCAGGTTCTCTCGAGCGTATTTTTGAACTTAGAAATGTTTTTTTTTTCTTTTCTTCTCAAACTAATAAAATGCTCAGCATGTCCATTGCATGTACTGGTGTAAAATAAATAGAAAGACAAAAAAAAAATTAAAAGAAAAATCTAATCTAGAAAGTCAGTACGAAGCACGCTAAAGAGACTGCCGCCTAATGCTAAAACAACTAAAAGGATATTAAAACGAAGGCAAACTTAATTCGGCAAAAGTTGGCCAGGCCACGAGATCGTATTTCACCAAAAAAAAAACTAGTCATACTTTAAACGTACATATTGACAAAACAAGAAAAAAATAATAAAAGGATCCGAGGAGTCCTACGAGACTGAAACTTTGAGTCCGTAGTAGTTGTAGAGTGTTGAAATGTTGATTTTTTTTTTCCATCAATATATCATATCAGTTCATGCGTGAATTCGCGAGCACGATAACGACAGTCCCCACGATAGTGTATACAAAGAGTATGAATAAAATAATACAATTTTTAATGAACGACCAAAAAAGATAAACAACAACACGGGACTCTCGCTCGTGCACGAAATCACGAAACAACGTGCCGAGTCAGTGAGGCTTTTTTTCAAAGTCTTATAAAAATACCGAAAAAATTCAATTCCTCGCTGTCTCGGCAAAATAAATTCCACGGAACATCCATATAAGACGAGCGCGATTTGTTAACTGAAAATATTTTCTCTTACGAGCTCTCCTTTGTCTCATGAAAATTTAGCTAAACCCTTCGACGCCGAAAAAGCTTGGAACGATCATTTGGACCGTCTGGCCGACATCGACAGGCTCTACCCTAGCAAGAGTCCTCTTCTGTCCCGTCACAGGAGTCCCCCACTCTCCACGAAACCACTCTTCGACATCCACGGTAAGAGAATTTAAATAACCAAAGAACATTTTCACTCTTTGACCTAAATTCTTAGTTGGTTCGTTACTGTTATGTTTTTTTTCTTCTCAGGAAATCTGCTCGACGATATATTTCCATCGCTACCAAGTCTGCTTCGTAAGAAGCCACTCTTCGACCTCTTAAATCCTATTCCGTCGGCTCCCGTAAGTGCATTCACCAGGGACCCCTGGTGGTATCCCAGCTATGCACCTTATATTCCCAGTTACGCGCAGTACAGCACCCCGTTCTACCTGAGGGACAGCTACCTCAGTCCTGTCAAGCGCCGCTACCTCTGGAGCCGACATCCCCTTAGGCCCTTCGGTAGGTTTTCTTTTATTTATCTGTAATCAAAGACAAGTTTATATATATTTTTTTTTATTCTTATACAGCTTCTCCATAGGTCATTCACGCGTTAATTATCTCTAGACGATTGCACGTTCCTCTATAATAGATGTGCAAGTAGATAGATATGAAGACTAAAAAAAAAAAGAAAAAACAAAGATCTATTTTTACAATCAATATCTTTTTACAGACCTGGAGGACCTATTCATAGCCAGATTAATTTTATAAAGAGACGTGAGCAATTCCTTTTTTGGCATCTCGACGTCTTCTGTAGGAGGAGAAAATAGATCCTCCTTCGTGTATACGTAGTTATACGTGCAAGCATGCATTTTTTACTTAGTAGCAATTATCTAGACAGACGATACCTAATAATTATCTATATCCAATAATCTTTTTATTGGACGTTAGAATAAATTAAACATTTTTTTCTTGTTGCTTCAGTTATTGCATCTTCAGGGAATAGATATTAGACGTTAGTACTCGTGTGTCTCGTCCATTCGTCTCGATTTGTCTTGATGTACATAAAGAACGTAAATCTTATATTTCAGGATCGTTTTACTACTATTATTCGAAGCCGGCCCCACGATTTTACTTTACCAGGCCGTGGTACAATTATTGAAAACGACAAAGTGAGCGCCCCTGTATCAAGTAGTCACGTTGTGTTCATAAAAATTGAAAACAAAACCAAAAATATCCACTTGTCAATAATCATAAACGTAATAAGAGTAAACAAAATTAAAAGATTTCAACAATTCCAGCCAAACCCATAACGAACGGCGCCACAGAGAACCACCCTGACGTTATTAATCGCCATTAACACGAGATAGCCGTAACAGTTGTGTGAATAACGAGGAAAAGATGGGAAAGAGATTTTTGGAATATTTTTTTTTTCAGGCGTCGTTCCCATCCTTACAACTTTTTATTTTTTTTTGGAATCGTTAAGTTACGACGATTGCCTTATTCCAAGTGAATTATTAGCACGTTATGTAATCCCAGTCTAATTGATAATACGTCATAATTATTGCTACCCACCCATGTCCACTTTCGTACAGTATATATCCGTCCCCAATGACATTTAGTACGTACAACAAGAGTGTCCATTACTTTTGCACAAAGCTATACCATTGCACTGCCATTTTTGAAACCAGCAAATATTGATTAATTCCTGTATAAGCCACTGCTCGTTTGTCAATGTATACCAGGGATGTTCCAAGAGTCTGAATATTTGAGATATAACGAAAATGTATATAAAAGCATAAAAGCGAGATATACGTAATTTCGAAATTACAAAAACAAACAAAACAAACATTAACTAATAAAGAGTCGACTCTCGGAACGCCGTGACAATAGCAATTCAGTTCCTCTCTTTTGCGCTACAATATTTTTTTTTTTCTCATTACAGCTCACGTCTACTAGGGACACCACACCTCATCCCGCATGGAACACGCGAAACTATAAATAAAACGGTTTAAAAAGCCACAAAAAAAAAAAAGAACATTGTATCATCCCGAAAACGTTCGAAATTTTTTGTTCTCACAGTACAGATCGCCCACGGAATTTTATTTATTAACATTTATGTCACACGACGCGCACAACCGTGCCCGTCACTCATTGCTGTTTATCAAATAAAGAAAGAAGAAAAAAAAAACATCTAAACACAATCAGACTCAAAATCCATTAATCTCCCAAGACTTTCTTCCAAAATTTTCACGAATAATCATACCACACGAACGTACAACAATATGCATGTTTATTATCTCAAAGTTTTACATCTTTAGGATGTCCTTAAGATGATGTACCTAGTGAGTAACGACCATTCAAGAATCATGGTGACGTCATAATTAAAAATTTCACATTTTTATATCATTTTGTCCTTATTCGCGCGAAGGCACGTCGTCCAATCGCACCAGGTACACCACTTACAAATAATATATTGTATCTTGAATAAAATGCACATTAAGGGATAACCTCTCGCAATCGTCCATCGGGGATAAGGACGCCGTATAGTCGTACGGTATACACGTTACTTGCTAACAATAAATTCGTATCGCTCGTTTCGTTAATGAATTACTCTTGTTTAAAATCAACAAACAAAAAAAATAAACGCGTAGTCTTGTCACGAAAGTTGTAATCGCAAGGGCAAGGAGATCGCCAGGATTCACTCCAGATATTAAACAGAGTGTTCAAGTGCCAGAGTACACAGCGTCTGAAGATCCCCTGAACTTAATTATTAGACGAGTCAACGACACATTTTCACAATGGAAAAAGAGACCCTTGTGAATTTTTATGTATCATTATCAAACTTAATATTCAATTTACGTATTTTGCATCCGCAATTAACCTTTAGAATTTTCGGACGTTCTACGTCTCCCACTTTCTCCTTCTTTAAACATCGGTAATCCTATCCCCGCGCGACTGATTGCGCTTTAACAATTTATCACTAGTTCGCTAAGTAGGTACGCTTAAATCCCTCTTGAGATACATGTCGAATAAAGGCATAATCATTGATATAATAGAAGCATCGTCTTAAAAATACTGATTTCTCTCTTATTTCATCTTGGTTCCCTTTCGGAAGGTACTTCCGGAGAGCCGAGAAGAAAAATGACTTAACGCACTATCGCTAATCGACAAATAATTGAGAACGACTTCTTCAGTAACAATCAATGTCGCTGAATACTGGAGACTGGGTAGGTGGGTGGGTGGGTGGGTGGGTGGATGAGTTAAGGAGAGGGAAGTCAATTGGTTATACGATGAACTAGGAGGAGAAACTTTTCTTACACTTGATGTCTTTATCTTTTGTGAGATGGATATTTAAAAAAAATATATATATATATATTTATATGGCGTTCCTCGCTAATCAACAACAATTAAATTAGCTGCAAGGTGATCGCAATAGTAATAATTACAAGTTTAATATTAAACAATAAATAGTTAAATGACAGTGTTGAAATGCTGTTGGTTAAACGCGAAAAGATAAGTGTGTCGGTCTGCAACCAAGAGACAGGCGAATGAAGATTGTTTCATATTTTTTTTTTTCATCCTGCGCATACAGGAAACAAAGCCCCGCAGAACACGATCGATACAGTGCAAGTATAAAGAGCGTTTTGCAATTATTATGCCTGATACCTTTAAGACGTAATCGAGGAAGAGGTCATTTTATACTTTTTTTTTTAACTTTTAAGTTATCGATTTAGTACAGTAGTCATACGTCCTGTGGCTGAAACACAAAGCAAAATAATGCTTTAACATACCCACCTACATCTTCTAACCAACAATGTTTTATCTCTTTGAATACTCATAAAGCATCGTTCACACTTGACATACAAACTAGTCCTCAGCACAGTTAAGAACGAAGCAAAATATCCCACATAACCCACTTGTCTTACCTAGAACGATAGTGTTTGCTGCTATGCAGGATCAACGGAGGGCGGTCATTTTTTTTTCGTTGGATTTCTTTGTGGCGTGGAGGGTCTACCACCCTGACCGGCATTCATACCACCATATTGATATTTAGCCTTCTTCTCGGACGGTTTTAGGATCTGAATGGTAAATGGAGGGAAGTGTAAATATTCTAGGCGCAGAAAAAATGAGCAATACATAAATAAAGGGTTATCCGTACCTGGAAGCTACACATTAGTGTCTCGTCAACGCTCATCATGCCGCCGGCATTGTCGAATTCTCCACAATAATTCGGCGCAGAAAACAACGTAACCAGTTGTCGTTTGGCAAAGAATTCATAACCATCTTCCACGACCTGATGTGCCCTGCATATCAGGTCCATGTCGTGTCTATTGAGAAATTTCGACACGACATCCGGTCCAAACGTGAAGGATACGCCTCTGTCGTTTTCACCCCAACCCTGCAAGGTTCATTACTGCCATTGTTTTATTTTCTCTCTCTCTTTCTCTTATCTACTCAAGAGCGCTTGAAAGAATGAGACGGGTCAACGACAGAGTTGAACAGTGAAATTTTGAGATGTCGTGCCTGACAAATTTTCATTTCGTACCTGAACATCTTTGTCGGGATCGGACCACAGCAAGTCACAGAGAAGACCCGTATCCGGTACGTCAGTCGGTCGCATAATCCTTTTTATTTGTTCCATTCCCTACAAGGTCAAAATACATAATACTATTAGATAACAAAAATTGAAGGAAACGAGAAACAAACAAATGATCATGCACATTGTAAAAGCATCCACGATAGAAGGACAAATTTTATAGATGAATTACGTATAAAGAATTATGAATCACCTGGAGATCAGGACTGAGTCCGCCGTGACAACAGAAAATCTTCTCGTCTATTATCGCCGCTATTGGCAAACAATTAAAACAATCCGTGAAAGTCTTCCACAGCTTTATGTTGTACCTGCGCTTGCACTCGTCGTAAAATCCATATATCCTATTTATACTGGCGCACTCGTGATTCCCGCGCAGCAGAAAGAAATTCTCCGGATATTTGATTTTGTATGCGAGTAACAGACATATCGTTTCCAGTGATTGCTTCCCCCGATCAACGTAGTCACCCAAAAAGAGATAATTCGCTTCCGGTGGGAAGCCGCCATATTCGAAGAGTCGCAGAAGATCGGTATACTGTCCGTGGATGTCGCCGCAGATTTTAAGAGGCGCCTCAAGCTCCAGAAGGATTGGCTGCTGCAGGAAGATCTCGCGTGACTTCAGACAGAGCCCACGCACTTCCGCTTCCGTCATAACCACTGACTTTCCAGGTCGGCATCCTCGCACTGTGCCAAAAACGTGGAACAAGATTTTTGTAAGCCATACCGCACTGATCCCAATGGCAGATTCTTCTTTGTCGTGGATGAGACATCGAGCGGACTTCTACTTTTTTGGGACGTTCGTGAAGAACCCAATATTTTTTTTTTTTTTTCAATTGGCGCCACTTTTTACAACCTGGGACGTATTTACTCTCTGGGAATTTATGCTACTACACTTCTAACGGATTACTTTCTATAATCAATAAATAAATGAGCTTACTTGTATTACCTTTTATTCGACCGAGCGTTTATAATCGATTCGCCATCGCTGACTGTCACGAACCGTTGCGTTTTTGATTATCAGGATTAATTGATTATAAATGCGTTTTAATCGAGCGCAACTTTCTATACA
Organism: Hartigia nigra; assembly: GCA_031001745.1. Classification (NCBI taxonomy): domain Eukaryota; kingdom Metazoa; phylum Arthropoda; class Insecta; order Hymenoptera; family Cephidae; genus Hartigia; species Hartigia nigra. The sequence goes on from JARPRG010000294.1 coordinate 1,902,263, forward strand.
AGGTTCGAGTGTCTCTCAACGGTAGCTTGAATAACATTGCTTTGCCATATTTATAGATGACTATAAAGGTCTTTAGAGTGCGGTTGAATTGCTTTCACTGTGATTATTGGAAAAGTGCATATCGTCAAGGTCGTAACGACGACAAAGTGGACCGTGTGTTATCCATGGGAGAGAGTAACAATACTAAGAGAAAAAAGAATGAATTAAAATAGAGTACTTCCAAGGACAGACCGGAAGGAGTTAAGTATCTGCATAAATGACGACGTCTATTTATGGATTGTTATTGGCGAATAATCGTTTTCACGCACGTAACGAAGCTATGCAATGTTTATACATTACATCATTGATATCCAGATAGTATCAAGTTGCCAATTCGTTTGCCGTACTACCGCCTACGTAGCGACATAATGCAAAATCTGTACTTGCGTACAGGTGTTAATGGAATCGTTATCTACACGAATGCTCAGTGCTAATCAAAAAGCATATTCTGATAATTTACTAGCCGATACGCAAAATTTATATATCTTAATTGTATATTTCGGCTTTTACATTGGCTATGTACAAAAAGGGCATTTCCTTCTTTTTAACCGTTATAACAGATTATAAATATATTATCAAAGGATTCGCTGCAGAGTATATTTAAACGTGCGCCAGAAGCAGGAAACTAAAATACGTATTTAACGATTAAACGCAATATTAAATAATAATGCTAAAAATAAGTAAACTGCGGATGCTAAGGGGTTGTGGGCGATGTAAGATTTGTGCCAAGTTTATAAAACTGGTTCAGGCTCTAGTCCTGAGATGAACTAGGCCACGTGGGTTTTCATGTACACAAATTTCTAAAATTAGAAAGAGATTCAATACTAAAGTAAACATAATCTTGCAAGCAAGCGTCTGTGCGTGGGCGAGAACTTTTATTAATTTATACACGGTTAATGATGCATGCAATTTCATGTGTACTCTGTTTGTTGCCTGACGAGTTACAAAGTCCTTAACGAGTCTGCTGCTTTGATAAAGTAAAAATCATGCATAGAAACATCATCGAGATAATAAACTGCCATGCATGCAAAGTGTCAAAGAGCATTCCGTTTTCAAAAATGTATAATCATATTATTGAGAATGGTACGCTTCGACGAGGCTGAGTATAAGAGTGTGAATTATAGGAGCAAAAAATATTCTAACGTTATGAGTACTTTTTAATGTTTTGTGGCAGAGTGTAGAGTGTCTTATCTTTAATATAATCTTTGCATCATGTGATGAAAGTAAATATGGTACTTGGAATCTCTTCTGATTATTAATCGACGAAGACATTGAATGTTCTTGTTGCAGTACGAATATAAAAAAAATAGTATTCGCAATATAAATATGACAATTAATTCAATACATTAAAAAGATCTATGATTGTTCGGTAAGGATTTCTATGCAGTGTACTTTTATAAGATAGGCAAAAAATTTAGAAGAGTACATGAAATTTGCGATACTCGAATAGTACAGTAATTTTTCTATGCTATGTAAGTAATATTCCTGATTTCCCATGCAAAGTAGAGGTAATTGAGGCGCAACTAAAATGAAGCTACGTGGGATGATTTCCTCGTTGCGTACCGACAAAATCCGAAGAGAAAATGTCTTTAAGCTTGGCTTTCTTCTGAACCTGGTCTTTCTGCGTGTGGTATACTTTACCGCAAAGGGTCCCAAAACGTAGCATGAGAGAAAGAACAAACAGAAATAGTTTTTACGGAAATAAATGAAACCAAGTGAAAAGAAATACTAGTTGTGATGTGCTTCGACTAGAAGCGAAGCACCTTTTAATCCATTCCTTTGATAACAATTCTATCCAACTGAACGAATAACAATAAGAACAAGCTATGAGGATGTTCCACATTAAAAACGGTGAAAAGTCGACGGAGCAATCTTATTTCCACTGGCAGAAAACACATTCGATGTACAAGTACGAAGGACTTTACCTCGCGTTTTTCTAATGAATTTGCCAGGAGAGGTCGGCTTGAAATATCTCAAATAAAAGCCAGTATTACTCAAAAACACGTAGCACTGCTCTTCACGTATAAAATCTTGCCTGTTACGTACCTTCTAGCAATCTTTGTATAAGGTTGTCGATGTTCAAGTCAACATCCGCCATTTTTTCTCACTACTGTCTAACTGGGTCAATGTTTGTGATCCGACTCGTATGTGCTGTTATCGACTGTCGGTCCTCGGAAGAAACTATTCTACTTCACAATGCTGACAAAACAGTTATACGAGTGTACTCTACGATACGACATAATGTAATATAGAGTATCAAACGACTGATATTTCATGTACGCGATGCTGCCCCGCGTCTGACAGAATTACCTGTTTTTAGTGGCTACTGCTTCCCTCCCCAGAAGAAATTAATAGTGGTGGGGGAGGCTGGTGGCCAATTACGTGTTCCAGTTTCACGGTCGTAGGACCGTACGAATGTGATTTGACCTGATGGTTCGGCCATCTTAAATTGCATTGTCATCTGTACGATTGCACGGTTTGGAAGTTCTGTGAGACACCGGGACTCATCCTTCTGCACTTTTTTGTACAGTTATCTTGTGATATCGATAATCTTTGAATAATGTCGGGCGGAGCTTTATTTGGCAATAATGCCACTCGTGGTGCGACCAAAAATTTGGTCGAATTTAAAGCTGGAAAAATGACTATGAAAGGAAAAATGGTCAACCCAGATACTCGAAAGGGTCAATTGTATGTTTATCAGTCTGATGATTCTCTTATGCATTTTTGTTGGAAAGATCGTACTACTGGAGTTGTGGAAGATGTAAGAATCATTGACATTGCAAATACTTAGTTATTAATTTGTCTTGTATCATTTCTTCTATAATCGTCACTTGGAATCATATTCGTTTTAGGATTTAATCATCTTTCCTGATGACTGTGAATTCAAGCACGTTCCTCAGTGTAAAACTGGTAGAGTTTATCTTCTGCGATTTAAATCATCCAGTCGTAAATTCTTTTTCTGGCTGCAGGTAAGTCTATCGTCGTAAGCATCTGTTTGGTTAATTTAAAAAATATAACGTGACTGTGATTTAATGGTTATCGATAATTTTTACAAAGGATTTAAAGACCGACAAAGATGAAGAGCATTGCAGGAAGATTAACGAAGTTCTGAATAATCCACCTACACCAGGATCTCAGAGAAGCGGCGGTGGAAATCCAGAAGGAGAACTGCAAAACTTATTGAACAACATGTCTCAGCAACAATTGATGCAGCTCTTTGGTGGCGTTGGTCAAATTAGTGGTCTTGGCAGTTTACTTGGTACGATGAATCGGCCACATGGTGTTCAGAATACAAGGGTATCTATTACTTCGGCATCGACACCTGTAACTACAAGCGTTGCTAGACCACCTGCAGCACAAACTCCTGCACCAACAACTATCACTGAAACTCCTAAACCAGCTCGTTAGTAAATCATTTCTAAATATATGGAATCAAAGTATTGATAAGTTTGGTTGCAGGTACCAGTAAATCATCTGCGAGGACAGCACCATCGGCTGCATCAGAAAGTGAATCGAGTTCAAGTAATCCCATCCAATTGAGTGACTTACAGAGTTTCCTTTCCGGCATCCCTACTCCTGCTGGCTCAGAACCAGTTGTTCAGGTAATACTATGTTTTTCTTAATATATAATATTCTTGTTGTCGATTGTACAGTCATAAAATTATGCCCAGTCATTCTTCGTATACTATTTGTCTACTCGGGTGCTTGTTACTTACCAGAAATAAGACTCAAGTCCAGTTATATGCATGGTGGATCGAAGACAATAGATTATAATATATTTATTCCCATATTATGACACTGTTGTAAATTATTTACTGATTTGTTATAGGAGTTATTGCTTATTTAGTAAAAAATCTTATATAATCGTTATTTGAAAAGAAAATTATACATACAAATTTAATTGCGCGTAAAAATATTAAACATTAATTACAACTCCATTTATCGAGCAGAACTTTCAGATTACTTCAGGCACTGTGGGATATATCTTAGACATAATCTTGTGTCATTAGAATCTTAAACATTAATTAATTAATTCTTCCAGATAACAGATAAAAGTCTGTATCATATGATACTGAAAAAGCGTGGAGGGGATTATCGAGGCTTACTTTTTAAAATGAGTTTAACAAGCTTGACTCTTATCCTTGTGACATAAACGTTTTGATAAGATTAATAATTCCCTCTCTTACCATTTTTTTTTTCCTTCGTACGAACAAACACAGGCCCGTACCTAGAGTTCTTTCTTTGGGCCTTGGATTTTAATACCAAACTAACTGATAAAATCTTCTGCATATTGGCTCAAAATATAAAAAAAATTCTCAGAAAGCCGTGCATACGTCAACTTACAATATTTTCTCATTTTTTATCATACACAAATTCTAACGTTTCTCCTTCAAAATAATTCAATCCAACATTTATCAGATGACAGCTTTATAACATTGATCATATTTTAAGTGTATATAAATTTATAAAAATTCACAGAAAGTGAGTAAGAAATTTTTTACTACATATCTTTTCTTTGATTTATACACCGCAAGCAGAATACTATAATCTTTTAATGTAATGAGCCATACTGGTTATCCATATTCTAAAATTTATCACAATGACAGCATCAAAAAATGTTTAACTCAAAAAATCATTATTTTCAATCTGATCTTCATGCAAAAATGACAACCAATATGACTTCTTTATAATTATCACCCAGGAGCCCAATATAATCGTATTAGCACAGACCTGTTGTAACTAAATAGAATGGATTGCA
>JARPRG010000294.1:1907160-1929134 GCA_031001745.1 Hartigia nigra
CCAAATATATCAAGGGTTTAATATATTTAAAAAAGACTTAATTCACTGACTGTTAGTGTATTTATAAATTACAGTGCCATGGAAGCAATATATTAACACCCTTGAGCATTACACCGAGTCTTCTATCTCGAAATAAATACTATTGAAGTACTATAGAATAGAAGCACAAGAGGGTTAAACAGCTGTTAACAAGTTTTTGGACCTCTATTGTACATCAGTAAAGTCTAGTGTAGTTTATTGATTCTCATCAAATGATTTCATAAGAATAATAAATAATCGACCTACAAAATTGATAAAGAGAAAAGGAAAAAAAAGGCAAATACTTTTAAGACTATACAAGTAAGTGGATTTGATCGGAGTACAGTTTGTTTCACTCTGGTACAACATGCAACTAATTGCCTAAAGCTCATTTATTTTGTGGTTTCGGAGAACCTTCGGTTCGCCGCAGTAAGGTTTTAATAATCTATAACAGACAGCTGTTGAACAAGAGAAGTCCTCAGTTCTCAAGCAACATCAGTCCATGCTGCATTATGAAAATCGACAAAGACCTCGCAATTATAAAGAATTATAAATTCTCGTAATGGACTTAATAACCACATAACACTTTTGATGTCCACAACATTACGTGTCAGAGTGTCCGGTTACAGCAGTTATGATGTTCTAGAAAAACAAGTGGTTTTTGGTTCACGCAATATGTCGCGTATCAGATGTTTCCAAACAGTCAGTATCGTCCAGGAGGTCAGCGTTAGAAGTGTACGCGTATCCTGAAAAAATATTATCAGTGTTGTCAATCAAAATCAGTATATCAAGTGAAGTCTTGTGGTGTGATTGATGATAGTAAATAACAATAGGAGAGAGAGAGAGAAATAATCGAAGTAAAAAAGCGCACGTACTTAGATACTTGTAAAAAACGGTGGCATGGTTTTCACGTTGCTCGGTAGCATTCTGCGCCTGAACTTCTCGTGGCTGTCGGAGACCCTGGCTTTGCTGAGCAGTTGGGGTAGTGGTTCGGGGATTATTTGTTGTTCTCGGTCAGCTACAGCACAGCTTATTGTCCGGCAGAGGGGCGTAGCGACCGAGCTGACCAATGCCATCCCATCGGCAATCTCTGCGACGGGAAGTCTGGAGCGGGCAATGAGCACACACTTGCCGCCCGGGGACAACCTGTGTACCACGCTATCATCTCCCCAGTTCTCCCAGGCGCTATCAATGTTCTGGTCTGCTTTGCAGTCGGGCCAGGCGGGCCCTGTCATCCGACAATTCGGATTGGGTGCCGATGCGGTGAACGCGGCCGCCAGTGGGAATCTAGAAGAATTCGTCACTGCCTTGGAGTCCGAGGCCAAGAGCGGACAAGATCAGGGACAAGGACAAGACGATAAGAGCAAGAAGCAACAACCACCCCAGGGAGGAGGTTCCTCCTCTGACAAGAAGGACGATGATGACGAGGGCATGGCGTTAGATTAAATTTTCATACCACTTTGATTTTCTTCTAAGTAACGTGGATGATTCACCTTTCTTACTTTTTGCTTTTATTGTATTTTGCTTGCAATTTATGTCTGGACGTTAATCAGCGTACGCTCAGTATATGAAATCATAATGGACAGATAAATAGTCTGACCATAACTTTGTTTTTTTTTTCTTTTGCCGAATGACAAATTAGGAAATGATAGTTGTTTTGAAAGTTGACGCGTTTTTTTTTTTGTTATTACCTTCATATATCTGCGTAACATAACATACGTTATTTATATGCATTCAAATTTGGTCAGTTCAATGCACTGTATGCAAGTGGTGATGCAATTACTATACGTTGCAACTGGTAAGCTTTTATGGAGATTTTTTATTTCACATCCGTCTCCTATGTTTAAATGAATAATGTTACTTTGCAACGAAAAACAAGTGTTACCATTGTATCTAAACTTTTGTAACGTAGCTTTTGTTATTGTCATTCTTGATTTTTCTCAACTATAAGATCATTCGGTGCAATTCAGCGACTTAGATTTACGTACTATGCGAATATTTGTAAAATATCCTACCCTCCAGACATTAAATAAAGAAACACAAAGTAATCATTGCTATACGTTTAATATAACCTGTTCAATAATCATTATCTTTATATCATAATCTCTATAATTCATATTTCCGCTTAGACCCGACGAGAGAGAATCCAACGTGCTAGACTTGTTCACAAATAATAAATTACGAAATTGCACGTTACAAAAAAAAAAAAGAGTAAATGATATCCGTCTAATGGCTGAACTATGACCTTAAATATTCGCACGTCACTGAAAGTGCAAAGTAATCCTATCCAAAGAGATCCAACTATCTATGTGATAGAAGAATGAAAAGTTTAATGGCGCATTCACGGAAAAATCTATTGAATCCAGGACGCAAGCAGCATATGAGATACCCGTGTGACCTTGGCCTATGGAATGTGTAATGCAATTGATCCTTAAAGGATCGAACACCAAATGTATTTCGTACGCATGCTTAAAGCCCGGGACCACTGAATGCCCGCTGGCGGGAAACTTTCCACCAATCGTAGAGGCTTGTTTACGACGCACAAGCGTTTCATTGGTCGTTGGCGATAATCGATATATAGGCATAGCGCTACTTCTTTTAAAGCATTTTTGCATTCGCACGAGGTTCTACGAAGACCAGCTACTTCAACGATACTATACGCGCAGCTGGACATTATATTGTCATCCTGCTATCGATCACGGGACTTCCCAATGATTTCCGAAGCTACAGTCAGGGACTTTATGATACAGTAAGGGGACGCGTCAAATGGTGACAGGTGTTTGCGTGGTTAATTCGCGGGCTGAGTTGATTGGTCGACTGATTATGACGTCAGTCAGGATTGGCATATTAATTAAAGCATGGTACCACGCACTAGGCGTTCGAACTTGAAACAAAAGACCCATCGTACTCTGGCAATATTGATTTTCATCACTAACATAATTTATACTGCAACTCGTTAAAAATCAATAATTATCATAACCAATCACTAAATAATATCAATCACCCAAGATCACCACTGACAATTAATACACGTGATATAACGAACAGTCAATCTAAAACTGCTTCTCTTTGTTGTATGCCGATAGTTCGGCTTTAAAAAAGGTAAAACTCCAACCGAAATTCAATATATCTGGAGCAAATCCCCCTGCCTTCAAGGCTATTTCAAGGTCATCCGATTTATTAACCGAATTACAAAGCTATAGTCATAACGTCGTCATTGCGTCAATCATGCACATGTCATTAATGCATACTAGACATGACGAACGTCCTTGTTTCAATATAGAACAAACAAAACTCTTGTCCTGGGAATATGCAAAAACTGTATGGTAGGAAGAGGAACTGACGAAGGGCTGTATTTCCAAAGGGTCTCTGATTCACCCTAAAAGTATACTTACTATTACTATACAATCTCCACTTAAAAGAAAAGTGACTCATCAATAGTCCCTACAGTATATACCAAGTCGATTCGTATCGAAAGTTCTCTATATGCTAATAACAGAACGAGAAAAGGTGTCTGCAAAGAATTAGGAGAACATAGCCAAGAGTAGACACAACGCTAAAAATTGTAGGCGCTAAAGAAGTAAAATAAACAGGGCCCCGTGGCATAACGTAACAAAGAATCCTCATAATCGTACGTCCCTGATCACGAAATCATGCGCACTACACCGCGAATCGAACAAGTAGTGGGGACTCGTTCGCGAGTGCTGACCGCTGAATCCTTAGCGAAATTCGCTAAAATTGTTACGGAGCTTTAGGTCGGTGGCGCGTCGTGTTATCCTGTCGAGGTACCTTCCGAAAATAAAGTCGCATTAACAATAGCCCGTGCAATGGCGAACGTGCGTTGAAGTGTCACAAGGAAATAAGCGCGGGTAACTGCGATAATAGCATTGTTGTGACAGCGATGCCAGTACGCGGGAGCGTGAGTGCGCGAGCGTGCGTGGACTGTACTCGTGTTTACGTAAAATGGCAACCTTGACACTTGGCGATCGTTTTTGGCGGCTCGTAAAGGGGGAAGCATCAAATACACGATATCACACATGGCAACCGTGGATTGAACGCAACATAACCAAGGCCCTGTGAGGCCCCTGCTGCTGTTACTCGTGGCAATAATACATTCGACTAAACTCGTTAGTGCGTCGTGTCAAATTACGATTTTCAGGACATTACTGAGGAGGGTTAGGAGACTCCCCTCTTCATTGTACATAGGTTTTACGCGTCATACCAGCATAGGACTCGTTTATTATCGGTGACGCTCGGTCGCTCTTTTACGTCTCCTTTGTATGTACGTACGTGCTTTCTCGCGTCTAGATTCGAGAGCCATTCCATCGGCACCGAAAGTCACGACGACGTAGTTGCCTTTCTCCGGTTCTCTCGACAGCCTTCTACCATTTTCGTATCGTCCGGCAGTTGCCGAAGCGGCTCTCTTCCTGGACTACGTGCGCCGGGATCCTGGTAGTTTGACTTTAGTTCTGTAGAGACGGAAAATTTGGCATTTCTCGATGCTTCGCGTTGGAAACACTCCAGATGCTTATCAATATGTACATTTGTTTTTATTGTGTTACGTGTGTGTATTCTCTTTCTTTACCGGTCTGTTAACCCGGTCTTTCGACTCATGTTTAATCGCACGTTACATCACGCTCTGTTCGTACTTAGTCAATCGCTTCAATTCTCATAGCCATGCGCGCGATATTCCTAACTTGCAGGGGGTTCTTCGTTACCCTTGTCACCGTCCGCCCCTTCGTCCTCCCTAGCCGTATATATCATATGTTTAATAGTTTATTCAAACTCCAGGGCCTTCCGGCACCTTCTCCATTTTCATAAGCAAAATTACCTACACTCTTCTTATTGTCTTCGCGGCCAGTTATTCTGACGACAGGGAAAATCATGGAGAGATCGAATTTGAATGATCTATGAATTTTCTGAACGCAAATATTCCTCGGCTTATCAGTATACACTGTTAATAAATTCCTTTCTTTCGTTTCACTCGTCTACTCGGTAGAATTACGTGGCAGACCAAACGAGCAGCTTTCTGTCGCATTTAGTTGCGACGAAGCCCCACGTAAATTTCGCCCATTGTTTTCATCGTTCGGACACTCTAACGCAGTCGACAACTGTTACTCGTGGCGCGCGCGTAAGACGTTATTTTCAGGACGGATACGTTAACCCCTGCGTGTTATAACGATCAGTTATTAATCGTAAGAACATAGTGAGAATATTGTATTAACGGTTTTAAATCCGTACAGAGTTTCCGTCGCATCGTGTACCGGTTTCCTCGGGCCGGGAAGTATCGACGTGCTTGATTCAGAGAACAAAGAAGAATTTCACTGGATTGACTGTCAGTGATTTTGGCGCGCCTTCTGTCTCAAAGAACCGGATGCTCACCTCAATCCCATAGTGCGTGATACTGCAGAAAAGAAAGTCAAGGAAACATCCGATGGTGACGGGACACACTTTCTGAAAGAGTAAACTCTTAGTGCGGTATAAAAGCGTTGCGCGGTCCGCGCCGTGCCGGTTGACACGGGCCGCAAGTGCCTCATGTTCTCCGGTTTCCGCAGTAGAGAAAGATTTATTCGCGCTTCACCACGTTACACAGTATATAGAGTGATGCTAAAAAGTATGCAGTTACGTGCTCGTTACGTGTCTTGGTGCTGAGTAGCGTGAAAGACAAGTAAATAGTCAAGTCGAAGTAAAAGAACGGAGAAGGAAGGGGGTACTGCTCGTGAGCTAAACAATTATTACGTAAAAGTAGGTAAACGTCGAAGTCGCGAGCCCAAGACTTCATAAATTGATCGCTCTTATGTAATAATTCAACAAGGGTCCGAGTACTGTAAACACAAGAAAAGGTGAGTTTGTTGTCTGCCCGATGCGCGCATCCATTCATTTCGCGTAGAACTGCTTGTCCCTGTCGTCGCCATCGAACCCCTCTCGACGTCGCCTCATACGTTCCTATTAGTTAAATATCGCCATTACGTCACACGTCATACGTCTTGTTGATCGTTAGAACGTGTCGCCGGATATATACCACTGCATATCTCTAAGATCTTTATATATATATATATATATATATATTTATATATGTATATATAGAGAAAGAAAGAGAGAGAGAGAGAGAGAGAGAGAGAACAGGACGCCTACTGATACCAGCGGTGTCAACTACTCCTGTAATTCTTTCCTCCGTTAGAACGTTTGATCTAATTTCCTTATCCTTTTCAAGAAGAAGTTAAACAATGCTTAATATTACATTGCGTTTATTTATTGAATGCCATTGTCAATTTGAATTATCTGCACAGGTATGAGGACAAAGAAGTAGATTGAGACATGTTGGAATTATTTTAACATATTTCTGCTTTTTCACGCGTACTTTTTATATAAATCTTGTATGAAAACCTCATATATTTTCTTACTTCGAGTTGCGATGAATATTGAAGTTTAAAGAGAGTATTCGCTCACGAGGGACAAAACTATTCGTAAATCTGGAGAGGAAAAGAGCACAGTGAGAGAGAAAAAGCATAAGACATTGAGAATGGATGGAGAGGCGGTAAGAAAAAGAGAGAAACGAGGCCTCGAAGAACTCGAGGAGCAAGTAAGCGAGTCAGCCGACCCAGGCTGGTCTTTCATTCTGGTTCTCTGTTCAGGTTGCCAACCTACGGCCCCCAGATTTTCTCTCGTTCTCCAAGCCGTGAAATAAACCAAATCAAAGAAAAAGGCACATACGGACTCGGCCTGGCGAACGTCTTTATGTTTCCTTTTTGATTCTTTTATTCTCCCTTTTTTTTCTTTTCTTATGGTCCTCTTCTTATTCTTCTCTTTGTCCTTCTCTGGGTCTTTATGTACCCTCTCACAGTACGAGTGCGAATGTATGTACGCACAGTGCAGCCTCGAATGTGGCATATCAAGAACAGGCGATAGTCGTGACGCTGATTTCCGTACCGGCTGAAAACACAACCGTTTCTTGTCCCTGACTTTATTTCTGGATAAAATCCTCCTCTTCCCCGTCCCCTTTCCCTTCTTTCGCCCCTGCAGAGTAACCGCAGCCATTTTTAAACGCTTGTTCGTACGATACCGACCAGTAATAATAGCGAATATAACCTCTTTCATTGTATCTCTGTCAGTCTCTCCAGAAGCAACATGGCTGACAGAATTTGTGCACGAAGTCTATAAATGATAAATTACTATTAAAAAATCATAACGAATTACTCTCGTACAATAATGTGAATTATACTATTCCAGTAATAAATTACATTTGAATAACGTATTATATATATTTAATATTCAAACGCTCACGTCCTTTGTCCAGATCTAGAAACCGTAACTAAATTCAACCAAAGCAATCCTATTTGCTAGATCTTTGCATCTTTGTCGTTCTTCCTGTGCACCATTCGAGCAGTTACCTTTTGTTGTTCTTGCTAGCTGCTTCAATTAACTCAGGTACAGTCCACTCCCCTTTACTGTAGACAGTGCATACAGTGGTAAGTCTTAAGTTCCATCGTAACGCGTACTGACTATACCCCAGTGTAATCGGTCAAACGGTTCTCTTGCAGTATTGGAGATACTCGAGCAATAATGCTGTCTCACGTAATTGCAGCATGAGAAGCGGCCAAAAGAGAAATAAAAAGAAGCTGCATTCTCAGATAGCGACGGTATTGCCAGTATTATGACGAAATCCTGGGGAGGAAAGAAATTATCTAAAGTAATCAAACGGTGGCGTAAGGCGCTTGTTGCTGCAGGGCGTGTATATTCTGCACAATGAGATACGACTCGATATTTGAAGGGCGACAATCGAACTGCGTAATTGATATTAAAAATAACCACGATGCCAAGGAACTCTTGTTCTTCTGGAATTTCATTCTTCCTCGTGTTTTTATTACAGTTATTAGACAACTTGTAGAATGGGAACCGTTATTACTGTTGTATTTTCTCGACTTATTATATTAACTGCTGCCTAGGTACCGTTTTAGATTTGTCCAAATAGAACCTCAAGTATTGCAATTATTAGGAATTATAAATATGGAGGTGCAGGACAGAATAAAATATTCGAAATCGAACGTTATGCAGTCTAGTCGATTTGTCATTATGAATTAATTGTTTCATTGTATAGCTCACACTCGTCATTGACTCATTGCTACAATCATCAACACATGCTTTAACTGTTTTGTGAGTATTTTGAGTTGTTGGTTATGTGAATTGGTATATATATATATATATATATTGGTATACGTAGATTTTACGTTACCCTATAAGTATTATACGGAATAATTATAAAAAGCTATGTGGAATATATTTGATAAATATTTATTCAATAGACAAGAGGGACTTCGACATCTTCGCAAGGAACTGTATTCTTCCATGCGTCTAGAAGGAAATCAATCGATAAGCATATGTACGAGCGAATCGTATGAAGGCAGAATATTGGCTTTGAAACATTTAACGTCAATTGGTGCATGACTGATAAATATTCGTTTTTTAAAATTCAATTTTAAGGACAGGCAAGCGAAATTTTGTCGTGCAGTGAAAACGAATTTTTATGCTTCTTTGGAACCGCGGAATTCATTTTGAGGAATATTGCAAAGTGTACACCGTCTTTCCGAACATTAATTTACTTTGGTAACACTGACAGAAACAATAGCATAGAGAAACTGTGAAACTAAAATGTCCAGTTTTTTTCTTCTAAATTTATTCAATGTATCGGTAAACAACAGGACACAGTTAGGATCTGCGTAGAGAATCAATCAAAATTTGAATAAGTGGTAACGCTCATCGTTCTCGACATTTTAGTTTTACGTGATACAGTTCTTATCCACAGTTTAACATGGATACGGTAACATGAATTTCTGATAGACAGAATCAAGCAGCAATCTCATGGATCATCAACATCTAACGACACGAGATTTTCATTAGATCAAATTGTTCGTGACGTAAAGATATTTCGGTGAAATCGGTAAGGTTCGCGCGGTTAAAAATCTGGCTGGAAACGTCGATTAACAATGGTCGCAATGTGAAATTATCCGAGAATCGGGTTGACGATGATGGTGGAGGAGAGAAAAACCGCGAAGTTATTTCAGTCAACCGGTTTAAGAGTTATGAATCTCGACAGGATAAAGGCGACCACAAAAGTCCCGACCACAAAGCAGGTGACGAATATATACCAGGTCTCCTCGTCGAAGACGTCGGTAAACGCAGGTACCTGACTATACAGAGTGTCAATTAGCTTCATATTGTAATCCTTATTACTCCCTGTGGAGTGCGCCATCTTATCTTCTTTTACTTTTCGCGAACTAAGAGATACTCAAAAAGAAATATTCGGATAGTCAGGGATTAACGTGGTTATATTTCTTACGATTCCATGAACTGGATTACTACTTTATCAAGGATGCTTTTGCTTTTCTTCCTATAGGAGCGTATTCCTAATAAAATATCTGTTGATCAAAGCGCATGCGGTTATAGGTACTTTTCTGTTAGCTTCTTACAAAAATGATCTTCCTTGAGTAAATGGAAGCTGAGGAAATTGCGGAAAATGTATTGTACTAATTCTCACGTGAATTGACAATGTAGGTCGTTTGATTCGTTACGATCGATATGACGGGGACGTCGCACACTTCGTTCGGACGCGACAATGGAAAGAAAATATAAAATGAAAAGTTAATGAAATCTTCCTTCTTCTCTGTCTATAATTACAAAGAATTCGTCGCGATCGATACTTCTGGTCTTCTTCGACTTTTTTACACTCTACAAGCCTTCGCGTAATCTATCACAATATTTCGTCTATTGTACGAATCTCTAATATCGCATAGCTCAGTCGCTGGTCGTCCGATTTTGTCCGAATTTCTTGAGAACGATCGGAATTGACTGAACCTTTTCTTGAAATTATCTTTCCTTGTGATTATCGACGCGCTGCCTTCTTGCCTTTTCCAATCGATGGTCCAACTTTTGACGGCGCTTCCTCCTCCTTGGGTACCAACGGAGTGATGTGCTTGTTATACTGCTTTAAAATTTCCAAGATATTCAGGTTTGCAGATTTGATGATTATCTTTTCACCGGATACTGAAACGCAAAAAGCATAAGTATTATGCATCGAGTCTTTTGACACGATTTCTCTTGTTGGGATGGCCAAGAAATATTATTTGAGTACAGTTACTCTGGCATTGTTTATCACGTCGTTGGTAACTTCAAACGAATGTATAGTTTATTCGGTAAGATAAGTCTAAAGGATAGATAAGGAGATAGATGTGTGCTGATAAACTCACCAAGATCGAACGTGATGGTTGGTTCAGAACGGTCGCATATGATGTTCGTCTTCAGGACGCAGGATAAGTTAGAACTCAAGATTTTTGGACTCGATAAATAGGAGAGAAATTTTCTGTAAGTAAGAAAGGAATTCGTATAAGTTCTAGAACCTGATATTTTTACAGTGCCTTGGGTATCACAATGTATTAACGTGAAAGAGATAGGCATTTTAACGTAGGCAATGATAAGCGGATTATGAATATGTTTTAACAAAGTGTATGACAGTTTTGCGAAGGTTGATAAAGTGTCAGGAAAAATGAGAGTTAAGGTCCAAGCAAATGCATAATAAATGACAATTGTTAATCGTTCTTATAAAATGATAGTGCGTGACAGAGGAACGGGCTTATCGCATTTTATTGGGAGCCACTGATTATTCTTTGTTACTTCAAATACGTTGTACTGTATCAATAGTTAGGTAATTAATGCCTGTTTATTTTTTTTTAGCAATCATGGCGCAATTAGAACAGCAACTACCCATCCCAATGCCGGATTTAAGCACCTTGCGTATCACTACAGCAGTTTCCATGCTTGGTAAAGCTTATGGCTGTGGACAATGCAGTGGTGAGTTGACACATAACTAATTAATTAAAATGTATAATCATTGATATTCTGATATACTCTGTAACTCTTACAAGTTACTATTTCCGATTTCTCTGCGGTTCAATAACTGCGATAAACCTAAGAGTAAACACAATTTAAGTGCAATAAGTTGTTAAATGGCCTATGTACGCGATGCGTATATGGAGTCATGAGTTTAATTAACAGGTGTAAGGTAAATTAAGAAAAATTTTGATTAACGATAAAGTACGATAACAATGCGTATATAGATGTTATAGGATATAGAATTTTTAATGAAAAAAAAAAGAATGTTTTAAGACCTAGTACGTATTATGTGTAGCTTTTATATTGGTACTGCATGCTTATGGAGGAGGTACTTATACATGGCGGAGGGTTCAATGTTATATTAAGGATACTAGAAATACCTGAACGATATTATATGAAATATTTTAATATTCTTTTCTTATTAGTATCACATCCTGTTCACGTTCCGAACTCGGTACAATCGGTATAAGGAAAATATTAGCTAAAAATAACGCACTACGTGTCGTCTGCTAGTCTACTGCAAATCGTCTGTGAAAGCGCATGCGCGAGTTATTGACGTCACGAGTCTAGTCAAATACAGGTCTGAAAATAGGAACGATTGATAATTACATGTCGATTTAAAATTAATAGTGCAGGCGTCGATTCATTATTGATTTGAAACTAAAAAAAAGTATTTCGAGACTTTACCGAGTCACGTATTATACAGGAAAAAAATACTGGAAACGTGTGCTACAAGATCAAACTATGTAAAAGGGATTTAAAACTTTGATGACTTCATGATGATTGGAAGTTATTTTAATTTTTAAATTATAATATACATACACAGTAATTACTAAAGTTTAATGATTGTTAATATTTTTATCCGCGTAAGAAAAGCTTTATCTTACTGTCAGACCTGCACTTCACTAGACTGTCTCGCTCCATGTTGAACTAACCTCGTATCCTTGACATTCTCATGAAACGGATCGAATTTGACGGTGATCTTTTTAAGCGGCTTCAAATTAACAGTCTTTAGCTGTTTACCAATTGCACTTATTATACCTGCTGAGCGGGTAATCGACCCACTGAATGGAATCGACATATTTAGAACAAGATGCACAAGACCACAGGAAAGAATGTAGCGATAGATCACTGATAAAAGCACTCGCTTCAGAGCGCAGTCCTGCCAACGTTCAGGTGTAACAACCATTGCGCTGTAAAGTACGATGGCCGCGAACACTGCAGTAAAATTCGGTTTTACATTTTATCGTACAGTAACAGCAATGACAACAGTTATTAAACTAAGAAATAATTGTATGCTAGAATTAAAATCTATTACGAAACATCTCTTCACAGTGCTGTGTTACAGTATATATATCGATTCCACATATCGTCGATTCCACTTTGCTTCTTTTCCATTTATATCACGAAAAGGGTTTCAAAAGAACTCGTGCATCGCTTGTACGAAAATAAAAAAAGATTTTCAAGT
This sequence comes from Hartigia nigra, assembly GCA_031001745.1. Classification (NCBI taxonomy): domain Eukaryota; kingdom Metazoa; phylum Arthropoda; class Insecta; order Hymenoptera; family Cephidae; genus Hartigia; species Hartigia nigra. The sequence goes on from JARPRG010000294.1 coordinate 1,919,534, forward strand.
ATTTTATATGGATATAATAAAAGCGCGGCAAAAAAGGTTTGAGTTAATTCATATAATCGATTTTTCCAAAAACAAACAATTCAGCTCGTGAACGACAGGCCGCCAGATTTTCCCGACACTGCTTAGTAGCGCATCTATTGGCTGTCCGAGAGCCAATGAACGTCGGGTTGGTGGCAGCCATTGCGGAAGGCAGTTCGCAGGCAGTGTGTGTTGTGGGGAAGTGTGTTGTGTGGCCAGTGGGTTTTGTGTTAAATTTTTTACTTATTTATTAGTGGTAATCCGTGATTTTCCATCTTCGGCCGCGAAAATGTATCCCGTAGGGCAGCGTGAGTATCCCGCCAGATTGTTTTTATATAGAAGGGCGCGTGGGGTGAGAAAAAAATGAAATCCAACCCGTCGTTAGCCTAGGCGAGCCTAGAACCTTGTCGCTCGACTGTTTTCAGGCTCTTTGTTCCTTGCTGGTAGCCTTGAACATTATGAAAATATTAGTAAAATTTGCAGAAGATACAATGAAAGCGTGTTTTCTTGAATTTGGGTTTTCACGGTCTCGGAAAATTTTGGAGTGACCCCAAATGAACCCCGTTCAACAGGCGTAATGTGTCGTCACTTGTCGCTGATCCGTCATACTATGAGCCTATAGGGAAACACTCCTAATCCACTACCAGTGGCTCACCTTTAGTTAGGTTACGAGTCTTTTCATCGTGAATTTCTACCGATAAGAGCGCTACACTTTTCTGGCGCATCACTTTTTTTCGTATATCTGACGTCTTCGCGTCCAACGCTCGGGAATCGATAATTTTTCTGTAAAAATTTTAATCTTACTGTCTGCTGGACCATAGCAGTTATTTACCACTCTTCTTTCTACTTTACATGCTACAATAGCATTATATACTGTTATATATGCTTCACATTGGAAAGCTTTTTAAACTGGATAACATATTTTCGTATGTTTATGTTTTCGATATTTACATTTGATTGTCATTCAAGCTTGGATTCGATCTCCAATTATTATGGCTAATAGGAAACTTGGACAGACTCCCGATGAGTATAAGTACCGATGTTTACAAAATGGTAAATTGGTTTTAACTGATCGTACGCTTTCCACAAGTATCTAGTTTGTTTCTTTAATTACTTGCCCATGCATTTTTTAATCAATTACTTTGTGGAACATTATCTCTAATTTCACAGCTGATTAATTTGTGACAAATAGTTTAGATATTTATATGGAAAATACGGAAGAATATATTATGCTCCCAGGTCTGATTGGATGGAATATGGATACTCTAACGAGAATAAAGTATGATATCTCTTTATAGAAAACATGGAAAATAAATAGACAAATGAAGACGATTAAGAGCATGTCGTATGTTGGATAAATATTAATCTATTATTATTTGTTCTTTAATAGCTCCTCCGCCAGGACCCACGACAAGTACTGCTGTGGGAGCTGCTGGCACAACAGGGAGCAGCATTGTAGCCCCCAGCTCGTTGGGTCTTGTACCCACACAACAAACACACACGCCTCCTCAGCCTCCGGACCTGCCAAGTACGTATAGTGAAATAACTAACTGCAATGAAAATTATATAACTTCTCATTGTTTACAACTTATAAGAATAAATTCAATCAATGATTATAAAAAAGATATTACTTAAATATTTAACAAATTGCATATCTCTTTCTTACATTGAACCATGCTGAAACACAGGATATTTAATTCCTGCAGTATTTAAAAAAAAAGGGCATTTAAATTTGTACACCAGATCATAACGTTTTGATTGTTAATTTATATCGTAATACAACGATCTCTCCTTTGACGTTCTATTTCAGTTTTGTTGACATGGGTGTTTCATAAAATTCTAATTGTACTTTGGGCGTTACATGTATATTAGAGAATTTTTATTTTTACAGTGTTCGCCTGTCCTCGAAGGCCGAACATAGGCCGCGAGGGTCGGCCGATTGGCTTGAGAGCCAATCATTTCCAAATTACAATGCCTCGCGGTTACGTGCACCATTATGATATCAATATACAGCCTGACAAATGTCCACGGAAAGTGAACAGAGAAATTATAGAAACAATGGTGCACGCCTACAGCAAGATATTTGGAACTCTCAAGCCTGTGTTTGACGGTAGAAATAATCTATACACGAGGGACCCCTTGCCAATCGGCAATGACAGAATAGAATTAGAGGTAAGCCATTCTCCTTTTCCAATTAGTATTTAAAACATTCGTTATGCTAGTTTGATTAATTTTGTTTACCTTTTAACTGATCAGGTGACATTACCTGGGGAGGGTAAGGACCGAGTTTTCCGAGTGGTGATCAAATGGGTAGCCCAAGTATCGTTATTTGCTTTGGAAGAAGCTCTCGAAGGACGAACCAGACAAATTCCTTACGACGCCATACTCGCGTTAGACGTTGTAATGAGGCATTTACCTTCTATGACGTATACTCCGGTCGGTAGGTCCTTCTTCAGCAGCCCGGATGGTTATTATCATCCACTGGGTGGCGGAAGAGAAGTGTGGTTCGGTTTTCATCAGTCCGTGAGACCATCACAGTGGAAAATGATGCTCAATATTGACGGTGAGTTCTATTTTCGGAATGGCTTGCATGCAATTCCGTTAAAGATGTATGCCGACGAGTCACAAGCTGATCCTTATGCTTGGAAATTTCAGTCTCCGCAACTGCGTTCTACAAGGCCCAACCAGTTATAGAATTCATGTGCGAGGTACTCGACATTCGAGATATTAACGAACAAAGAAAACCACTGACGGACTCGCAGAGGGTCAAGTTTACCAAAGAGATCAAGGGACTCAAAATTGAAATTACCCATTGCGGTACCATGAGACGAAAGTACAGGGTCTGCAATGTTACACGCAAACCTGCCCAAATGCAATCGTAAGGATCTCAGTGGATTGGATGCTGTTTCTCAAAGATTGACCACGTGGAGCGTGTGACGTTACAGGATTTAATCTCGTTACAGATTCCCCTTGCAATTGGAAAATGGACAAACGGTCGAATGCACAGTCGCCAAATATTTCTTAGATAAATATAAAATGAAACTGCGTTATCCACATCTTCCGTGCCTTCAAGTCGGACAGGAGCACAAGCACACGTATTTGCCGCTCGAGGTCTGTCTCACGACAACGCTTATGCGCTTATAGAATAGAAATGAATTTGTAAAGTGGTTTATGGTTTTTTTTTGTCTTTCTCAGGTTTGCAACATTGTAGCCGGACAACGTTGCATCAAAAAGCTAACGGATATGCAAACGTCAACGATGATTAAAGCAACGGCGCGTTCTGCTCCGGATCGCGAGCGCGAAATCAACAATCTTGTGAGGCGAGCCGATTTCAATAACGATTCCTATGTTCAGGAATTCGGTCTTACCATTTCGAATAACATGATGGAGGTCAGGGGTCGCGTCTTACCTCCGCCCAAACTGCAATACGGCGGGCGCGTAAGTTCCCTCAGTGGACAGGTGAGAAACTTTCGGCTTAATCAGTCAGGTCTAGTAAAACAAAGCGATATTTAAAATACATAGCCTTTTAGTTCTTTTGATTATGGTTTATACATCGCTGATAAAAAAAAAGTCTGCTATAGTAACTGAACGTATTGTAATTGAAAAATGTCTTGTAGCACACAACAAGGTGACAGATAATCGAATGAATGCATGGGTTCTAGACCTGGTTGATTTTGATATCTGGGCTGTTGGTGTGATAAGCCTTTTTCTCATTAATTATTGACTTCGATAAATCTTCTTTGCTCTCTTCACTTTAACGTTGCAAGTACATCGAGACGAATTTCTCAGGTACAGATGTAACTTGTGCGTTACATTTGCAGCCCGATATCGTTTTTGAGGCGCAAACGAGATCAGATTCTTATATACTATGATGCAAAATAGTAATTTAGTAATTTTCAAATATTTCAAGCAGCAGTCTTAGTTTTTGTGGACGATGCGTTTATGCAGGAATTTAATCTCGTTCAGATTTAAGAATATCGTACGATTTCCTGAAATTGTCAATCATTATTTTTAAACGCAACTTTTATTTTTTCTCAAGACAAAGCAACAGGCACTGCCAAATCAGGGCGTGTGGGATATGCGTGGCAAGCAATTCTTCACTGGAGTCGAGATAAGAGTATGGGCGATTGCCTGTTTTGCACCGCAGAGGACAGTCCGCGAGGATTCTCTGAGGATGTTCACGACGCAGCTACAAAAGATCAGCAACGACGCTGGTATGCCAATTATAGGGCAGCCATGCTTCTGTAAATACGCAACCGGTCCCGACCAGGTCGAGCCCATGTTTCGGTATCTTAAATCGACATTCCAGGCCTTGCAGCTAGTGTGCGTCGTCTTGCCTGGAAAGACTCCGGTATACGGTCAGTATTCATACTTCCAGGTGATGATTAATCTAGAGAAATTTAAATTCGAATGACCTTTACAGCCGAAGTCAAAAGAGTGGGTGATACTCTATTGGGTATGGCGACACAATGCGTTCAAGCGAAGAACGTGAACAAAACATCGCCGCAGACTCTGTCGAATTTGTGCCTGAAGATCAACGTGAAGTTGGGCGGCATAAACAGTATCCTGGTGCCTAGTATAAGGCCGAAAGTCTTTAACGAGCCGGTTATATTCCTGGGTGCCGATGTGACGCATCCTCCAGCTGGAGATAACAAGAAGCCAAGCATAGCTGCTGTGGTAGGCAGTATGGACGCTCATCCTTCGCGATATGCAGCTACCGTCAGGGTGCAGCAGCATAGACAAGAAATCATACAGGAGCTAAGCTCCATGGTGAGGTAAGGGACAATGGAATACTATAAGTCGTAAAATCATTTTATAACAATATAATTGTTTTATCACGAGCTGATCACTCTTTTCAGAGAGCTGCTCATTATGTTCTACAAGAGTACAGGTGGTTACAAACCGCACAGAATCATTCTGTATCGTGACGGCGTGTCCGAGGGACAATTTCTGCATGTACTGCAGCACGAGCTGACGGCCATCCGGGAGGCTTGCATCAAACTCGAGGCAGATTATCGACCTGGTATAACGTTTATAGTAGTTCAAAAGAGACATCATACCAGATTGTTCTGCGCGGACAAAAAGGAGCAGAGCGGCAAGAGCGGAAACATTCCCGCCGGTACCACGGTTGACGTTTGCATCACTCATCCTACTGAATTCGACTTTTATCTCTGCAGTCATCAAGGAATTCAGGTACGTCAATGACAAGTGACTGATATGCAAATAACAAATTTAAGGTAGCAATAGTCTTAATTAAATCATCTACTTTCATTTTTCCTTAAGGGAACTTCGAGACCCTCCCACTATCACGTCCTCTGGGATGACAATCACTTTGAAAGCGACGAGCTGCAGTGTCTCACTTATCAATTGTGCCACACGTACGTCAGGTGTACGAGGTCTGTCAGTATACCAGCACCTGCGTACTATGCGCACTTGGTAGCATTCCGTGCCAGGTATCATCTGGTGGAGAAGGAACACGATAGGTGAGTCGAGTCGAACGAATTTACATTGTCTCAAGCTGCATGATCTGTCTGGTAGTTGAATTGGGACATGTTTACGAGGGTCAATCTTGATCTCCTTACAGTGGCGAAGGTTCCCATCAATCGGGCTGTAGCGAAGACAGGACGCCTGGTGCAATGGCGCGAGCCATCACAGTACACGCAGACACAAAGAGAGTTATGTATTTCGCGTAAGGAGTTACCATCCACTTCTTTCGTCTTTGAAAAACAATGAGCCAAAATTCGCGGCATCTCACACGGTCATCTTCATGCAATCGTCATATCTTGAAATTGATACGAGAGCGAGAGAAAGAGAGAGAGGAGAGAGAGAGGAGAAGAAAGAGGTTGAAGAGTAATAACGGAGAAGAGAAACGTAGGCTACTTAAAGGTGACATGTCGGACAATCCTCTTGGGTGGCCAATTTTTTTTCTATCTCTCTCTGGTACTTCCTCGCAAATACCGCTTTATGTTTACTTCAGTGACAAAGCTCGCTCGCATCTTCAATACCAATAATGCGTGAACGATGCGCGTTGTCAGGATCTCCTTGGAGGGTTTGAACTGCATGCTATTTTTGTTCAATCTATTTTTTTTGTTTCCATTTGTTTTTTCCCCCGTTATTAAACGATAGAGCTGTAGCTAAACCAGGTAAAGCCGTATGTCATACGAGGAAGTATGTTTTAACGAAAGGTGCTTTCGGTTAATCATGAATTTTAGACTAGTATAAGCCGTTTAGCAGCTACACAAGGTATCACATTATGTTGATGGTACAATTTTATAAAAATGGATTTGGCTGCAGACGTGAATTACGCTTACTTTAATTTTTTTTTCTTTTTCTTTTTCTTTTTTTTTTGATTCTCGGAGGTTTATACACCTTCAAGACAATTGTATGATAGAAAAAGGCATCATAGCTGGTCAGGCAAAAGCATTGTAGTCTAGGTTATCGTCTATTGCATTGCACGAATCGCACGGTCATATACACTGCGTGATATCCTGCAAGGTATACATATTATGAAGAAAAAAAAAGTACACATCCAATCATGCACATGTACCAAACACCAAGCTCTGTTTCTAGCGAATAGAATGAAAGAAAATGTGGTTGAGAGACGGGCGACGATTAGAATCGCACAATTTAAGAGAGAAGATAAAAAGTATATATAGACGAGAGAAAGCGAAAGATTGGCCACCGCAAGGTATAAGCGTCGTTAATGAAGGACAGAACCATAATTAACTTTTTAATTAACGAAAAAAAAAAGGTTTTTAAATGCTAATTGCCAATAATTCCCCTCCCCGTGTCCCGTTCTCCTGATAAAACCTCATCGGAGGTCTATTCTTATCTCCTTCTCCCCCCCCCCCCCCCTTCCCCCCACCTTCCCAAGCCAAGGGCCAAAGTAACATTAGGAACATGTATATTAGGCCAAAAGTAATAGAGGGTGAATATCGAAGGGACAATGATAATGAACTAATGAAATGAACTTTGCGAATCCATTAGGATCGGCAACGTCGTGAGAACGACCAGGACGTTATAGGGTAGAACGTGAATATGAGAAACGTTAGGAAGAAGATGGAAAATAAAACAACAAAAAATATATGAAACTAACCACAAGGTTAAACCTCGCCGGGTTATGCCTATTAGAATCTTAAGACACGCCGTGCCACGTAAGCTGGTGAACATGTTGATATCTTTTGTATGACACCTATGCGTCGTCAGTCTAAATCTAATGTCAGTCGCTTGCGTAACCATTAAGTAGCAGAGCGAAGAGGAAACGTAGAAGAGTAGCGGTACTTGATTTTTCTCATTGTTTTTTTTTTTTTTTCTCTTCTCCATTGTTCGTATAGCTCGATCGAGATATGCGTCACTCATCAAAGATGACAGTGGGCTGTCATTGCAAGCGAATGAAAGTCGTATTAGATATTGACAGTTTGTGGAACACGTGTGAGTGGGTGTGAATCTTGTAATACTTGTTGGACACGTGGAACATGTCCTTTGCGTGTTTTCATAGTGTCATTCATAGTGTGTGCACATGTGTAAACCTACGTGGGCAAACAAATCAGGCTTAAGAACGTTGCTCTAGTTCCAAATCGTGGTCCTGGTGATTAGGATCTGGACAGTAAAATCGAATCTCGCCAGACTCAACATATAGTGCGAATTTTCAAGCGTCGTCGAGGCGCAACCATTTATCCTTAGGGTCGTACGGCGAAACACCTTTTGGCTAGACAAGAGGGTGACGCGTGTGCGATACGTGCGTTAAAAAATGAAAATGCTTTTAACGAATATACGAGAAAATTGATTCTCACGAAGCATACGTCACGCGACAATTCCATATACGCTTACATCAAAGATTATAAAACATTGACACTGCCTGATTCGATGACGATGCTCCAAACTGATGGGATCGAACGAGATCTTCAATTCCGACGGTGTATTTTATTTATGTTATTCTATACTTAGTTTTCTTTCTTTCCACGTACTTTGTCTTTGCTCGTAAGCCAATTCCCGTGCGACGTCGCGACGCCTAACGGCTCCTCAGTGCCAGTCGAAATGTCAGTGACCCGGAGCATCGTTCTCGCTCGGACGAGCGATCACAATTGTTCCGCATGAAATCGTATTTTACATGGACATTAGATCTGGGCCGACGATTATTAGTCACTCCCCACCCCCCCCCCCCCCTCCCACCACCCCTGGCCCCCTCAAAAGAAAAAAAAATATGCAATGCATCAAACCATTCAGATATAAGGAGCTCATGTAGGAAAGATTGAAGTCTAAGAGAATTCATTATAGAAGTTTAATCGACGATGATAACCGATGAAGCTAGTAGTTAACGCGAGAGAGAAAGTAGTTATAGTAGTTTTATTATTTTTTTTTTGGTCTGGAGGGACGAGAAGAGGAAAAAAGAAAAAGAAAAAATTAAATAAATGATTAATTAATAATGCAAGTTTCTTAGGATTAAGATTTACAAGTACGTCTTTTCGTAAGACTCGTAGAGGATGAACGTTTTTAAAAGGGCTGTTGCGTGTCTATCGATTCGACGTAACAAGGCGGCACGCCGAAAAATCGTATGCGCCTTTATCTTTACCCTTTGTCCCTTATATCTTCTCATCACTTCGATTTCCTCGCTCGAGGTCGTCAGACCTTACGAGATCCGTTTCCATGATGCTATGGAACAATAATCTGACACAATAATATCGACACAATAATCGTTAATAAGGCGCAGCCTGGAGATAAATATAGTAATAGAGCAAAGTAAAGCATAGGCTAATTATCATAAACACATAAAAACGGATCATCGGTCGTCGCGCATACGAAATCAATTTTTATTACGTTTTTCATTGGAATCTTTAATACACACGTGCCACGTCACTGTGCACAGGTACATAGATATAATGGTATAGCCCAGACAATGGAAAACAATGGGATGAGGCTTCTAATGCAATTTCGTCAGTTATTATAATAAGTTGATTCTCATTTTTTTTTTTATACACTGTGAACGCGAAGATTCGATCGTGGTATGCACGGTTTATTTAATTTCTTCACTTTTCCTTTCTTTTTGGATCGGTTCAGTATTGAAGTTGTAGAGAGTCGTGGGGAGGGAGGGAGGTACGAATTGTATATCGCGATTTCGTCATGAGGCAAAAATTGAGAATAACAATTTTTGGTATCTTGTGATGCTGGATCTTCTTTTCGAATGTAAATCGAACTGTTTAAAAATGCAGAGAGAGTGCATGGCGACAGACGATGCAATTAAAAAAAATAATAATAATAATAAACACGGGTATTATCTCTGTCATTGGATTAAGGTGTGTATTAAGGATTCTAATGCTATAGGCTTAAAGAACAACATACTGTTAATATTATCACGGAAAGTATAAAAAAAAAAGAAGAAAAAGAAGGACCTTGACTTATCATAAATATTTATTCTAGTTGTAAAACTAAGTAAGAATGCTTGGAAGGGCAAACCTTGTACCACTGATAACTCTAATGATAACTACACAAACACACACTCACAAACATATATATATATATATATATTACATAAAAAACCTAGTGTCTGACTTCATGAAAATTAGCTAATTGTTAGGATACGATT
>JARPRG010000294.1:1942318-1962776 GCA_031001745.1 Hartigia nigra
ATTAATAAAATTGTCATCCGATATGAAATAAAATGAAAAAAATTTGTTTAGAGGCCGGATACTAATTTTTTTGTTTATAGTGTTTATAGATCTAGTGATGTAATGTTATAGGGGGAAAAAAAAAAAAACAATTTTAGTCTATGTATTTTGTAGGGCAAATTTTGGGGATATAAAAATTGATATGCAACGGCATCGAAGGAGCAATGGACTCTGGGAAATGGGTAGAAATCAGAAGGAAAATAGCAGAGGGATCGATGGTAATTGAAGAAAGCGGGAACTTTCTCATTGAAAATTTGAGGATGATCCCGCGGTAGGCGGACCCGAACTTTTGAGCAGCAACAGAGAAGCGGATGGGTCTCCGGTTGCCATGGCGACCAGTGTAGCCTAAAGCTATGCTTTTATTGATTCCAAGCCGCAAACAATGTACAGGAGTGGATGTTTCGCTGTTCTCTCTATCCGTCTAGATAGAAGGGCATTAACACACCCCAAAATTCCTACAGTTTGATGAGCGATCGAGATAGGGAAGAACGAAAATAAAAAAAAAAGTCACCAAAAATAAAAATTCAATTGATGTCCATGTCTACGTGTGCTATCGCCAGTCAAATTCTTCTAGGATTTATCAGAAGACAATTAATAGATGTAAATGTACGATTCTTATTTTTTCCAATTTTTTTTTTATTTTTCTATAAAATCATTCAATCTAGGATCTGCTGAAATATTACAATGAAATTATCGACGCGTAAGTCTAATCGTCATTGAATTTTCTACTGACTGATTCATACTCACTCAAGCACCCTGGACCACCAGCAGGGATACTACCCTGAACGCAATACCATCCGTTGACCTATTTTAAAGGTTCAACATTTTTTTTTTTTTTGAAAATTCCCGCCTTTTTTCACGTCAACGATACGGTACACAGACGGTACACTGTGCATTCTCTTCTGTTTGAAATGCCAAATCAGTGAACCATCGACGCACGTTGATATACGAAGAAAAAATAAAAGAGGTCCAGAATCTATTTGACAAGTATTTCCTAACTGTTGAGACTTTTTCAAAAAAAAAAATATCTGTTTCGTATCATTCCATCAGCAATGACTATAGTGTCGCATTTTGACGCATGAAAATTGCCCAAAGGGATGCGCCATCCGTGATCGATGGTTCCATCCGATCGGAGTCTGCCGAAACTGCCCGTCAAATAATATATTCATAGCTTCCGGATGGTTGAACGCCACTCTGCTTCACTACCTGCTCCTGTAGGATTGCGTCACTCGGTGAACCATCCCCCTATGAATTATCCCTATGAAAATGAAGTACGATGAAATTTTAAAAAGTCACGTCATTTGTCTATCGAGCTGGACCAATAATTTTTATACTGCCTTTACACTTTTTTTTCTTTCATTTTCCCTGAATAACTTTGTCGACCGATATGTATAGGTACAATAGCAATAAGGGTTGAGTAGAGCAATGCTGCCAAAGGGATAACGATTTGACGTATTACCTTACTCTTTGTAAAATCCCGTTGCACCCGACTTACGTCACGCGATATAGTAACCAGATTCTGCAACGAGATCGAAAGTGGACAGTGCCCTATTTTAAGGGATGCTATTCCACCCCCTTTCAAGAGTTCAAAACGTTGAATGCATTTTTAAGGGAATCTTTCCATTAGCCCAGACACTCTTATGAATAAATTTTTATAAGATAAAAGTGATAAAAATAAATTTTTTTAATGAAAAAAAATGGTTTGGGTATCAGTAATTTTACGGATATTTCCTCGAATCTTACGGATTGTCGATGCTCAAAATTTACCCCCTTTTTTTTTTACTTACTCTCATCCACCTTCGTTAAAAGCGATCGACCGTATGAGGAAGTTACCGTTTCGAATGAGGGACGCTACTTCATTTTTTCTTTCTCTTTTGCTCAATGTTTCCTCCGTTCTCTTCGGTCTTCCCGTCAGTCGCTCTTGGAACAGTTGAAATTCACTTAAGGGGTGGAACAAAAAATAAAGAGGTAAAAATTCGCGACCTCGTCGGATCCATCGGTTCTGGCTCTATTTTTTTGTGTACTCTTCCTTTTGGTTAAATACACCTAAGAGAACGAGGCGAAGAGGAAAAAAGGGCTGAAAAGCCCGGCCCTCTAACCGGCAGCTAAGTGCAAAATTATTTTTAAAATATTTTCTTAACCGCGTTACCCTGAAAGCTGACCCCCGACGCATACACATACGTACCGCGTTATTACGGCAAAAAGAATTTGAAATGCTCTTGCGGTTTTTTGACATCCCACAGAATTCAACCCTCCACTGTTTTACATCAGTCCCCTCTGCCCAACAAAGATTTCAGTTTAAATAATTATCTTCCTTCCAAGCCTTCCTTCGTGGTTATTATGAAAAAATAAAAATAAAAAAATGTCTTCATTTCACACTCATAAAAAAGCATTAATAACCACGACAATAAAAGCACTGATTGTCTCGTGTCTATATTTTGTAATTAAATTGACAAAAAAACAAGTTGTTAGCTACCTCAATAATTTCCTTTCATAAAGTTTCGCGTGTTACGCAGGCACCGTAAGTCGTTGAATAGACATTAAAAAATTACTTTTCAAAGCTCGTCTACAGTCTAGCTAACCGTTACGTCACATCCTGTACATCCTCTTACACACTGTTACTGTCCTACGTACTTTTAACTCGTCCTCTCAAGCCACTCCCCGCCCCAAGCCCGATGCCTTTTACGTGATGCTGCTTTTCTCTTATTTTTCAGCTCTTCGCTGCCTCGGCCAAGAGTTTCCAGTCAGAAGAACGCGGCAAGAGCGTTGAACTTTTTCGAAAGCTTTTCCCAGAGCAAAAGGAATATATGGAAGTAAGGAAAAGCCATGTAAGAGGAAAAGGCCTTTACGGTAATACCATAGAAGTAGTCCCCTTCCCAGAGTAGGTACATTAGCACTGGTTCTAGACCGCCATTTAGCATCGAGTAAATGAAAAGACATTGGTATGTCGCAATCAGAAGTAAAGAAATTTTCTTCGTAGAAGCACTTGACGAGTATTGTCGAGAGCACCCGAAGAAAGCCGATCGAAATATTTGCACTGTGATATTCAATTATTGCCATATCAGTATCTTCTTCCTTGAGATAGAAGATGGCAGGGGATACGGGGTATACCAGGGCTCATTCTAACAACCCTGTACATTATATACAAGCAAGACTTATGATGGGGTTTCAATTTGCCGCAGGGTGCCGTCAGGCTGCGTTTAACAACTTTTTAATGGAAGCTTGGGCGGCCATCGTCAGCTTCAGCCAGCAGCATCGAAAAGTCAATTCCACCGGGTGTTACTGAGCAACGAAAAAAGAAATTGTCCGAGATTTTCGTAACGGGAAGTGAAAAAATTTTACATAACAGCCTTACCTAACCTAACGCGAACATCTTGAATGGCATAGTATCTGCTCTCGTGAATTGCATATACTTGTCAGTGGCAATACGTGATACATGCAACAAGTAGTCACTGTAGGTAAGTAAAGTCAAAAGTCAACAAGAATATAGAATAATATTGTGTATACGAGTATTGTCAGTGTGAAGTTTGAGGTAAGAGATATTCGAGTTTTCGGCAGCCATCTTGGTTCGGTTGATACAAACTCTTGACAGGGCGATCGTTGTTCACGGGATAATCCAGAAATTTTTTTATAGTAGCCTATCTCGATTATCAGAGTTTCTGGCCCGGGGAATCATATATCTACGCGCGTCGAATGAAGTGATCGATTTTTCGTATACATACCTCCTGCCTTCGCTCTCGGCCCTCACAGAATCTCCCAACTCCGAACCCCCTAACTCATCCCCGTCGCTCTCGTCCTCCGTGACGCCCTCCCTCGCAACATCCTGCACGCTCAGAATCCCCTCCCACTATGCCTGGTCTATCTAACCTAGCAGTACAGCATCCGCGTTCTGGAGCTCTCGCAGCTCTCGTAATCGCATTTGACGTCGCTACGTTTTTGTTTCAGAGCAGTACGTGACGCTTCCGCCATGAGCGCTCTTGGCAAAACATGCGAGAGAAAAAGAAGAGACTGAAAGCGCAAGAGAACGAAGGAGTAGATGGAGAAGCGCGTGGAAGACGGAGGTTAAAGAAAAAGAAAAAAAAAAAGCGGACGTTAAAGCTGGATGAGAATAAAAAAAATGGTATCACGTCGTAGATAAAGTAGAAGAGTGGCGTGTTCTTAAAATTCACGGTTAAAATACACTCATTTGAATTCATGGGTGTTACTGCAATTGGTGAAAATTTCTAACCTCAAAAAGTCACCCTAAACTTGTTCATTCTTTCCTGTTAATTCTATAAGTACTGCTGGTACTCGTATCGAGTGCGTACTTGAAATACAGTTGACTGAATTGACACGTGGCGCTCGATTGCCTTGCGCACGCACGTGTCTCAAATAAAAACCACGTCAAAATATTGTCCCTATTTTGAATAGGCCAATTTTCTTAATTCCACTGGATACGCCTATTCCATTTTTTTCTTTTGCTCTCTCTCTCTCTCTCTCTCTCTCTTCCTCCTCCCTTTTCAAAGATACTACCTAAGAGTCTGAATACTCTGTCAATTCCGTCTATCCCTAACCCAGAGGATATTGGGGTTACTTTGAGTAGGGAGTTTCACGAATTTACGACCTCTATATTTCAGATAAAACCGAGAGTAGGTGCGAATCGCAAAATTTTTGGTTGCCTTACGACCATTAGAAAAAAAAATAAGAATTATAAAAATTCGACTGATCCCTCCACAATTGTCTGGACCGGATGTAGGATCAAAGCTAGTCGATTTGAGAGGATGATATTGGTAAGGGGGTGGAATACACTAGCAGGGGCTACCATATCGGCGGGGCGTGGTCAAAATCTGTCACACTTGCCACGAATGAACTATATGTATAGTCAAAGGATATAGGTTCGACCCGATAGAGGGGACACGTATGTGCGTGCAAATGCGTGGACCAGTAAAGTATATCTGTATAGTATCGATATACGTCACTGACCAAGGTATATTTATACCACGCAGTACATCTACGTATTCGCGTACTGATCCTTAGGAAATACGATGGGGCGGTCTTCCCATATGGACATAGATGTTCATTAGTTTGCTTGACAAAAGAAATTTGTAAAATTTCAAAATTTTCATAAACTCCATTATTTTCTTTGACTATTAACCTCATCGTGCGGCTATGTCAATTGCATCTCCAACAAACGTTTTACTTTCATGAAACGATCACGATTTTCATCCCTTGACTAAATCAGAATAAGGCAAAGGGATCTTGGTGCCACTGGAGCGGCGCGGGGGGACAAGGAGCGCTTATAAATTTTTTATCAGGAACTCGAAACTGGCTAATTGATAAGCGATCAGAAACTACTCTTGTCGGGGTGCACCATACCCTGGAGTACCCTTACAAAGTACAACTTGCATATGGTCCATGGATATTCTGGAAAGCTATCTGGCATCTAATCTGTTCATATAATCTACCCTTGATAGGATAGACGTATTAAACCCTCTCTCGTATACAAATAGCGGTTTGACATTACGATATGTATGCATATATATAATATGTCTACGGGGGTAGCGTACAACGTAAGTGAAAAGGATCGTGGGGAATTTTAGGTATATTGATTCAAGGGCATTTTTTTGAGAAAAGCAAAATAAATTTATGTCTACTGAGTACCTTTGTGTCTTCTTGAAGAAAGTCTGCAAAAAAGTCCTTTGAATCGCCTGGGAACGTTGTCAGACGGGAAAGGACAGAGTACGGCCTGGACTAGGTGAATATGTGACAATGCAAAGCCCCAGTGGGGTAATTTTGGTTTTGAATTGGCCCGCTTTCGACATTGTTACTACGAACGAGTATTGTCGGTAAAATTACAGCTTCGACAATTTCGACACGCGTCCTGTGGGCGTTCTGTTTTTTTCCCCGAGTGAAAAAAGTCACGATTACTTCTCATCGTAAAGCCTCGTGAGTTTTATGAATTGAATAGATTCGTTAGACGCGGTTGTACATTTTAGAAGATCGTAAGGTCGGCCATGTTTGAATCATAACAAACGAATGGACTGTCGGAATCAAAGAGGGGATTCAAATTGATTCCGTTACGTGAGCAAACGTTTTAAACGTCGTACGTAGTAAAATAAATATTGAATTATTATTTCGTGTATTACTACGCGTATGCACGCTTGTGCAATTATTAACCGTATTTTCATGGCGGATCTCTATGCAGCTACGGCAGTGTGCAAAGCGTAGAAGATGATGAGAGGAAACGCAAAGTGCGGCGGAGCGTCGAGGAGGATGACGAGCAATAGAGAAAGCGGTAGGAAGTAAAGCCCGCGGGCGATCGGAACGCAAGCTACGGTTATGTCACGTTTGTAAAACATCCATGATTATGTGTCACGCATAGCCGGGATGACCGTGGTCCATAGCTGATGCAGAATCCATACGAGTAGACATGGGTGTACGTTACAATGAAATCTCGAAAAAGGAAAAAGAATTAAAAAAGCTATTTGCTGCGGGATAAAAAAGTGAAGGGAAAGCAAGAGAGAGAGAAAGAAGCAGGGAAAATGAAAAAAAGAGTAAACCATGGAAAGAGACGTGGGAGTGAGAGAGAGAGAGAGAAAGAGAAGAAGAGAGAAAAAAGAAAGAATCGCTAGTGGGGTATTTTCCGGAGGAATTTTCATTGGACGGCCGCCATCTTCGAAGCTGGAGGCTGCTTCAGGGGTTGGCGTCAGAGGATTGGCCGTCACCAGGGTAACGCTTCTACGGGGTGACCAATCCCAATGCTGGTACTGCCGACTGTGAGGGTGAGTCTCGCGATCCCCAAACCCCGCAACCCCAAGTCACCAGGATAACTGCATTTCGCGGACAGAATCCCACAAGAACTCACGCCGAACGGTACCCCGGTTCTATCTCGCCTAACGCCATTCTGTCCAATTATTTCGATATTTGAATTTTCAAGGACGGGCTGCCTTAATTGAATCTGCGCAATAATAAGATTTGAATTTCGAATCAAGGCCGCGTTCGGTTCGATTTTAGCCACGCTTTGAGCACCGGGATATCGTTTCGTGTCGTTTTTTTCCTACTTGGTGCACTGGGTCACTCCAATAAGCTAACGTAACTGCAATTGATAAAGTATACCCAATATACTTTTCCGATCTCTGATTAAAGTTAGCAAAGTTCCAAGTTCATCACTGGTCCTCGACTTTACTCCAAGTTTCCTCGAACCTCGTAAGAGTTCGTCGTCGGAACGTCGTCGTCGCGTCGCGTTTACTTGCTTTCGGATTTTTCGTCCTGACGGATCGTCAGATACTTCATAGACAGCATTCAGGATTCTAAGAGGTGTTTGCACTTTAATCCCGTGTAAGGATGCGTTTCTGAGGACTGATACTGTTACTGATAACAATATTACAGAAGCAGAAAGAACTTTCTGTCAGTGTATGGCTACGTGCTCGAGTTGATCCAGAGTGAAGTGGACTCGAGGAATCATTTGAAAAAATCCTTGCTACAGCTGTCAGTGAACTTTTAAGAATTTTCTAAACATTTTTCATAATTTATCCTGGACACTCGTAGGCTACGGTACGCCGGAGCATTGTGAGAAACTTGAGAAAAGTGCATGTTCATCAAAAGTCATTGAGAAGATTAATCGGAATTGCAAAGTACGTGACGATTGTGATAAATTACTGGAAGGAAGGAAGTGGTAAAAAAAAAACAAAGGATATAAAAGCACTGTTAGTGTCAGTGTTTGTAATTAAAATTAATTAATAGAAAGAGTCTTCCTTGGCGATCATCACCGAGGAATATTATAATAAATATACAACTAATTCGTACAGTTTAATTATTCTAGTCCTTAATTGGCCCTAAAGAGTACAATGTCATCGTAAAGAGTATTAAGGACTGAATCATTTCCTCGGAAGACCTCAAGGTCACCCCGGCATCACCCTGGCTAACGATTTATCCGGAAGTACTGGGCCCGGTGGTGGAGTGGGCTCCGTCGGTTCATCCGTAGGAAGTTCTCTCTCGACGACAGCACTGAGCTTGGATCATCAACAGTTCAACATCTTCCCAGCGATCTTCAGCAGACAGTTGAACTTCTCAGCAGCCAATTGCGGACAGAACAAGCTGATGGATGAACTCAGGCCTAATCTTGGACTCTTGGGGGTTGGTCTAGTCGAGAATGATACCTTCCACCTGAATCACAATCAAGAGAAGAGGAAGTGCAGCAGCACCAGTTCAAACGAGCAAGACTTTGGACTTTACGGTGTTCATCAGGGATTGGAAGCAAGTCCTCCGACGCCCGCCGCGACGCCTGGTAGAAACAGCGTTGGTGCTACCACAACGGTTGGTGAGTATCTTGAAGTCTGTTGTATTTAAATCTTTAATTTTTTTTTTTGAAATTAGAATATATATCAAATTATTATTTTTCTTATCAATTATCAATACACGTTAGTTTCTATTGTAATTTAAAATCTGATCGAATGACCGGAGTGGAAGATCCTTCATCATCAGTGTCTAACTGGAGGCCCATGTTTGTGGCTGATAAATAGCATTGAATAGGATCATAGAGTATGGAGTATCTATAGTACAGAAAAGTGTACAACGTTGTCTCGGAATAGATGAATTTTCCGGTTGTTGAGTTTCGAGTAGAGACGCGTGTTGTCACTGCGACACGCCTGAGTGTTGACAATGGGCTATGGGTCAGACATATGGTAGTACCTGTTCTCTATAGGCTATTATTATGTGCTCATGGGGGGTTTAAGAGAGCTTAGTGCGAGGGGTGCGTTAATGGGGTAGATTTGAAATATCGGATAACCAACCCATGTCGAAAGTAACACCTAATGCTTTTACTCCTTTTCCCAAAAATTTGTATAGTCTAAATTTTTGGTCACTCGATGAAAAACATTTGTTTGATTCTTATTTCTGCTATATATCATCTTACTATACCGGCGTTCAAGTCTCTGTTGGATGGCTTAAAAGAGGGCTTGAAAATTTTACAAGTGTTTTGCAAATTATTCATTCAAGGATCACGCTTTCGACTGATACATTTTGCAGTGAATTTTCTAGCGCGCATTTTCTCTGCACTTTCTTGGGTATTTTCCAAAGGAATACGCTAGGGCGTACGTTACGTTGTTCTTTGTGGTATTCCTCATGTATTATTCGCGCTCCCGCTGGATTTGAATTTACATAATTTCTCGGTCCAGCGCGAATTTAAACTGGAGTCTCCAGACGTTTTCAGAGTCGAGAGAGCTCGGCGAAGAGTTACACGGAAAAACGGAAGAGCCCAATAATTTCGTGAATACGAAGTTGCTGGAACAGAGAATGCGTGATAGCCCGAATAAAAAAGAAAAGAGCGCAAAAGTACCACAGGAGAAAAGTAAAACGTTAATTTTCCTTCGATGCTAATTCTTTCGCAAGGTCAGGGTTTCAGAACGTCGCGTAAAGACGGCGACGTCCGATTGTTATGCAAATGCAAGAGCGACGACGTCGGCTTGGTAGTCGTGAGAAAAATTAACGTCTTCAACCCTGTCGGTTCTTCGAGTGAATTAAAGGTATCTGGTGTAATTATTTTTTCTTTGTTCACCTCGAAACTTATTGCAGTATTTCTCGCGTTACAATAAAATTATTAATTAATACAATACAGTATACATAGAACATGTTCAGCTAATCAATGGCATCTAAATCCTAAAATCCTGGATTAACCTCAAAAAAAAAAGGTGTGCTACTCTTTCACTACCTTCTAATTCTAATCCCGTCCAGATGCCAATACAGGACAGCTGATGTCTATTTCAGTACAGAATCGTGGTCCTTGCTTAAAATGATTTGCTAATTATTTGCCACGTCCGATCACGTCCTTCCTGACAGATGGGATCGTCGCTTTGAAGTTCAGAAAGTTTTCAACGGAAGGACGAGCGTCCCGTCGGGATCCTAGTAATTTAGAATATCAGGCTATATAAGGGTCTACGATTCGCTCTGGGATTTCAGGACGAAGGATCCAGTCTGCGAAGCATTAAGCTACAGGTCATTTCGCGCGATCCGTTTGTCATGCGGATGCTGTAGAAAGTAAAAGAAAAATTTTGAAACTGATTTTCCAAGATATAATTTCTAAGTGTCAAATGCAAAAAAAAATTATCTTTTGAGTTACCTTCAACGAAGAACATTCAAAGTGCTTTGACGCTTCTTGCTGAACTTGACCGAGTTTCCCTGAATACAGGGTAACAGGGCAAGGTATGTAAAGTGGACAGCATTCATCCTTGAACATTGAATCAGCATGTAACATGATTAGGTCATTAACGCCGTAACGAAGTTAGCATAGTGCGAGGGACTTCGCTCGCTACGGTTACCTCGTTCGTCCGTTCATAAAGCCAGGATGGGAAACGACATCACTCCTCTACGAGGACTTCAATACTTAGCATCCAAATCTCTGTCCAGATCGTGGTCCAGGTTCAGTCTGATCTTGAAAGAGATCAGACTGAACACAAGCTTTGAGCGTGTACCGAAAGACTTTGGCATTATGAAAGACTTTAGATAAGGTGATGATCTACATTTTTTTGTTATGATTACAGGTGCTGAAGGAGCTTTTAAAAAATTGAAACCAGAACCTTGTGCAGCTAGTCCACATATTGGTCACACACCAACCACTGCCAGCTGTCCAACTCCTGCGCGACGACGACATAGGACTACGTTTACCCAGGTTCGTTTTTTTTTTATTATGAAATATATTTTTTTGTTCGGATGCATTAATAGAATTTTTTGTTTTATTATATGGGATTTGCGATGGTATTAAAATTTTAGCGTGAATTTTTATGTCTGTTTCCCAGGAACAGCTAGCGGAACTGGAATCTGCATTCGCGAAGTCTCATTATCCTGATATATACTGTAGAGAGGAACTGGCTAGAAGCACTAAATTAAACGAGGCTAGAATTCAGGTGAGTACGAAAATACGTTTGATGGCGAACGACTTTAATTTGTTTATTTTACCAATTAAATTTGAGGATGATCATTGTGTCTCTGCGAATACGGTATGGTACATTCTACATTTTGAAATTTTCGTCGAATCCAAATGAAATTGATTCTCGTCCTGGAGGAGGAAAACTCGAAATTCTTCCAGTGAGTGCCGAACCGTGTTAATGTAGACTCACGACCTAAATGGATTAACGTAATGAACTTGGGTAGGGGTATCAGGACAGTCATCCGGCTTTTGGAATTCGGAACAGGGCACTAGAACATGAAGCTGTCTCAAAGTAGGCTTCGCTTTCTACCAACACAAAATACGAGGAATAGATAATAAACTCGGGTACATTGCATAAGTAATTTTTGTTATATTATATAAAATTTTACTTCGTACACCGAACAGCGTCTATCCGTCTTTCTGACCATGACTCATCCCAATAATTGAATCAAAGACGCATGTGGGGTCGTGAAATCGAATTACGGGCGCAAATGTCGATCCAAGACACCCTCGAATCCTCGAAGGGTTCCTGAAAAATCGTGCAGTCAACTCACAGTTAAGCTGTGTGCTTTATGACTGCGTGCAATTTTGAACATGAGATAGTTTTAAAATTTTCTGCTTCTTAAATTCGCTGCCAGATGGCTGTAGAGTAAAGGCAGTTATATACGGGTCAGCCGGTGACAGAACGGGAGCTGTAAATTTCGAGTGGTACATATTAAAACAGTCTCTGCTTGCATTTTGGTCTTTTGATATATAATGCACAGTGTTGTTTGTGTTAAAAGCCCAGCAACCGCCGCGACTTAACTCTGTTAAACTCCGATGCCAAGTAAAATCTGGTTTGCTTTTAGTCGTTGGCTATAATACATGCACAAAGGGCATAAAAGGATAGTACCTGTTTAACCTGGTGGATGATATGAAGTCAGACTGTGATAACGATTTTGAGATACTCGATGAGGAAAGTTATTTCATAATTATTCTTCTTCTAGTGGTGTAGTGCAACACCTGTGGTCCTCGGACACGCCATTTTGATGAGCTAGTCGTATCGTAACGCGGGAGCTTCGTTGGCTCTTTAAAAGCTCCTACTAGTTACGGTATTCTATTTCTATAAGATGGCAGCAGTGCCAGTGGCGGCGAGATGCGCCAGAGCGGCTGGCAAAGTTGAGATGAGTTGGGGTGGGTTGACGCTGTACCGGAGGCTGCCATTATATCTGAGCCGCCATTTTAAATTGAATTTTCTCCACCCTAGATAGATCTGAAACGTCTCAACCTTACGAGCTCTTCTGCACGAGGTACTCGGGATCCCTCTTTTCCTCACAGGACACATAGTCATCTCCCTTCGGCGTTCTCAAAACCCTCTAAACTCATCCTCCTCGCGATGCCACGGAGACATAATACACAAATATATTATAACGGGATGAAGCGAAATTGAGAAATATTTTTCCTCTCTCACGCTACGTTGTACCGATCCGTTGAATTTATAACGGTAATGCGGAACTTTTTTTTACGTCAATTTTTATTTCGAAATATCTTGTTATCGTTAAGAAACATTGCTGAAGTCACGACTCGGAACCGCGTCTACGGAGGATGCGAATATAATGAGATTTCTGTCGCTGCGGTGAGAACTAGGATCGATCGTAGTCACTTGGACTTGACGGTGGTAATAATAATAAAAAAGAAAAAGTAAGAGAATGAAAATAAAAATGGTGTGGTGGTAAGAGAATAATTCTCGAATCACCGCACAAGAAATCCCATTACATCGAAGGAAAAGAAAAGAAAACCATCCCCACCGATATTCGATTACGGAGTTTTCATTCGACCATTTTATTTCGATTCTATTTTTTTCCCGCTCTATCCCTCCATCTCGAGATCATAGACTAAGTCGAAGATGGCCTTGTATAATTACTAAAAATTCTTTTTTTTTTCAAAAACTAAAATTGCAGGGATATTCCACTTTTTCTCATCTACAGATTAATCTTCTTCCTAATGGATGATACTGCTTACATACTCCTTTGAGGTTAAGTTGGGTCGTATCTTTTTTACTGAGAAATGAACCAGTGCCGCCACTCTCTCTTGGCTTCATCAAAGTAACAGAAATTTTGCGACAGGAACAACTCCCTTCGGGAGATAGAAGCAAACGCTCGCTCTCTCGTTTGGCTTTTTCTCTTCCATGGGAGAACGTGGGAGGATTGAGAGTAAAGGGAGGACAGGAAAGCACGCTTATTGAATTACGAACTCTTAGCTTTGCAGTTCTTGCAGGGTACGCGCCTTAAGGGACGCGCGAGTATGTTCTCAAAAAGCTCCCATGAAAAAGTTGAAATAAAAAGAGTCACCCTTTTACCAGGTTTCTTCGAGATTCTTTTGCTACACCTACATACTCGTATATAGTCACGCATTCACCTATTGGTCCTTAGTTTCCTTAGAGATTTCACCAATCTAGATCATATATGCCTGTACGGATCTGTGCGATGATATTGATAGATTTTTTTTTATTGAGATTCTCAGTGGAAGCTTTGCAAGGCCTTTTTATTTCTGATAAAAATGTCTTTTTTATCAACTCACGACTTCTTGATCCTGATTTTCATTTTTGAAAGGTCATAAGGTCGCTGGACGGGATTGCTATATTTTTTTTAAGATTATCTTTTACTTACTTAAAAGTTTGTTACAGGTTTCTTTTTCAATGCTTTTTAGACGAGGTTTGTGCATTTTGAGGAACGTATTTACTTCGTGACTGTTAGGAATTTTTTTGTTGCTGTTTTTTTTTTTCGTTCATGGGTAATTTTTCTATTTAGAAGATCAATTTGGACTCTGTTTCTTCGACATAGAGCCGACATGAATAAGTCATTATAAAAAAAAAGAAACTATTGATCTTTTTTTTGGTTGAATTCTCAAAAAAAAAATCATCCCTGCGGATATTTCGCGAGTCGCTTCAGGAGGGACGCGCCATGTTTCATCGACACCCTCGCGCTTCCTACTCGCGGAGGGTGAAAATGTCGATAAAACGTGTCAGCCAATGAGAGAGCCCGGAGTGACGTCACACCCGCAAAACCAGCCAATCACGAGGCACCAGTAACGTCGCGAGGAGGATGGAAAACCATCCCCATCAGACACTGGCGCGAAGCCGCAGGCTTTTCATCCTGTCAGGGGACGGCAGTGCTGTTGTCAGTGGTGGTGGCTCAGGCAACCCCAATATGGGTTTACTAATCCCGCGAAACAATGGAAATTGCCCAATACAAAATGGCGATAGGTGTTCACCCTTATTCCCAGACTACGCAAAAATTACGTCGAGTACAAAAAATTATTCAGCACCGATCACTTTGCTCGTCGATCGATCCCGCAAAATTACCCTTAGCCCATACGCAGATTAATACCCTCCGAAACAAAAATATCCTACATAAAATGCAAAAAATATTTAAAAAAAAAATTCCCCGATAGCACCACTCAACAAGTTTTTCAAAATTCCATTGCGCAGGTGTGGTTTCAAAACAGAAGAGCAAAGTACCGAAAGCAGGAGAAGCAATTGCAGAAAGCACTGGCGCCAATTCCAGCTTGTCAGGGTGCCATGATGAGAAACATTTACCCCGGTGCCGGAAGAGGTTACCAACCCTATCCTCATCCCCACAACAGCATAAATGGAATAAATCGTTATCCCCAGGTGAGTGACTTGTTTCAATAGAATTTTTATACGTTAAAATCCACCATATTCAGAGCGCGCTAAAATTCTTCTAATAATGCATCATCCGTGTTTTTATTAATCCAAATGGCATATATCCTGAACGAACGAAGTCGCGACTCCAACAGAGCAAATGAATTCGATGCGTTTCTCATTAATGATTTTAACCGAGGTATTAAATTGGAGTGCACCTGAGGGTGGGTTCTGCCGCACACGGCTGTCGCTCGATGTAGCTAAATTGCATTTCGACTGATTAGTTGGGTCGGGCGGATTACCGAATGCCTACCAGCTTTAATTGGGCCGATAATTTCGAAGCGCACCGAATCTATCAATGAAAAATCCAACGGCTACACTGAGCCGTGATAGCCCCTGTCAAAAATATAAATAATCGAGAACACGATATTTATATCCTTGTATCCAATCTGTGCTTGATAATACCAATAACTGTGTTTGATGGCGTCATTATTATTATTATTTTTTTTAATATCTTACAGATGGGAACGACGTCATATCCTAGTATGACCCAGCCATTCTCCATGTCACATTCCGCGTCGAACATGTCTGCCGTGACTGGCATGCGACAAGATGCAATGGGTAATTTTATATTTATATTTAATTTTTTGTCATCGCTTCTTAAACACAAGATAGAATCGTGTTATTCAAGAAAATTCTCTAGCTAGTAAGTTGTTGACTCTAGTATTACATCCGATTCGACTCATTCTTCCGGTCTTATGTTGATCTAGTATTATTGAATGGCAACGCGCAAGGGACAGATAGAAATAAGTTAAAGGAAAATGGATGAGTGAAAGAAAGAGAGAGAGATAGGGAGGGAAGAGCTGGGGGGGGTGGAAAAAACAGAGAAAAAAGAAGGACTTGAGAAAACGCCGGAAATGACGCGAGGTCCACGAGCGCCGTCGAGACGCTCGCTCGAAGACGCTCTATTTCCGGCCCAGCGCCGTCTTACATCATTTCCGTCCCGAGATGGAATATCGCTTTTAAATCGAATCAAGACTATTCGCGAATTGCCTATCGGTTCTTCGTCGACTGGATTTCTCTACCTGGATATCTAACAGTATTGGTACCTAACCGCTTCTTAGGAAGACTTGGCAGTTTTAATGCGATAGACAATTGTCCAATTAAATCCTTAGACCAGTTGAGAATGTCGAGTCGAATTATTATTGAATTGGCAAAGTGTGAAAACCGACTCGTTTCTCGATAACATATAACTGGTACCAGACAAAGTAATTAATTGTTTCTCATCAGATATAAACTAAGATTTAATTACAGTTAGGCTGTTGATCTTATGGGAATTTGGATTTTGTTAAAAACAATGTTTGTTTCTGATCTTTTTCTCTATTGATCTGTACAGGTATGACGGCCGAAGATGAATGGTACAATAAGAGCATCTCGGCCCTCAGAATGAATACGGCCCACCATCCTAATCTTGCGGCACCGATGCTCCAATACCAAACATAATTTTAGAGGACCACCTGCAGGAATTCAAGACTATTATTATTCGAAGGGTCACGGGGATGATTGGGACCCTTACGTTTCGACCGTTCAAAACTATCGAACTTTGTCCCGTATTTGATCCTCCATTATAATCGTGGGGTATTCCCTGGAAAGATATTAAGGAATTCCTCGTTGTCGAAGAGTGATCACGTGAGAGGAGGACGATAGTGGGGGTAAAGATTAACAAGAACTGGTTTTGAACGGGCTTATCGCGTTGTGTTACTAGTCGAAATCTAGTCGTAATTAGTTTATTTTGTATTTATCGAGGATTCATTGAAATTGGATATTTTTATTATAACGGTTACAGTATGATTTATTATCTCGGATAAGGAATTAATTACGTAGATGCGTCTACATGTCCAAGAAAGTATACGTAATATATATGATGAAAGATACACAAAACTAATTCACACATTAATTCATTGTAATGGCACGTTCGAAATTCATGGGATTTAAATTTCGACAATTGAAAACACAAGCGTATACAATCTGCCGCAGAATTTTATCCTTAAGCGTGTAGATCGGGTCTCTCTTGGAACGTCCTGTAATAAAATGTACCGAGGACGATTATAAGAATCTGTAAATCCTGGAATTGGATTGGAAAAAAAAAAACATAATGATATTCGAGATTTCACATACAAACACGTTACACGCTCGCATTTTCGTTAGTTTCTTAACAACGATTCTCGAAGGCACTTTTGTTAAAATCTGTAAATAAACGACAGGGATGAGCAGGCGTAGTGTAATCGGCAAGAAATATTCTAGCGTAACGCGATTTTTCAATGTCCTTTTAACGTGTAAGCCACAATTACCCAATTAAATATTAGGCATTGATTTTTGTGCTTCTGTTGTTATTTAAGAATTTACAATGACTACGAGACATCTGGCGGGTGCCTTGCGTTCAAAAAAATTTGAATGGCGCCAGGGATTGGGCCGTCCTGAAGTAATTTCAGTGAATCCCAACCTCTGACGTCAATTCATTCCTTGATCCTTCAAGTCTGTCCAGAGTCAGCAATTGTCTATATTGGTGTCATTTTTCGATAACTGTCTAATCAATATATCAACTCGTGGGGCGAGAAAGCCGCGCGAGGGGGCTGCATTATTTTATGTAGCTTCGCCCCGATTATTCTGGGGGTGAAATAAAAGAACGAATAAAGGTGAGGAATGAGAATGAAATGTCGCTCGCGTCATTCCACGCGAAATGTTCCTATAAAAGTTTGTAACATATCACACACTCGTGTGTACACCTACACACTGGGGACATGCATACGTTCGTACACGCACGCACGCACCCCTATATTTAAGATGACAGACATGCCACTTGTACACGAAAAAAAAAAAAAAAAAAATACCGACATTAAAAGTATCGTTATGAGAAGTTCAAGAGAAAACTAATGAAAGAGAGAAAATTAAATTCCAATGGAAATGCATTCCGGACGAGCGTAATATAGGTTTAAGCAAAGGTCACGTATTGTACGTATGTGTTGTACATAGCCTAAATAAAAATGACATTTAAAAGTACCGTATATCGATTCTTTCATGTTTTCAATTATCCTGCTTGTCCTTGTTATTACGCTAATGGTAAGCAATTTTTTGGTATCACTGCAGAAACATGTCCTTAGTGGCTATAGAGATAGTGGTACCGGCAATTTTTCAGACATAATACGATGTAATTGTTAAAATAGTTTTATGCAAAGTTTAATATGTTAGTTGCATTGATTTTTGGAATTGTCATCTTTGCAAATTTGCCGCTAGAGTGCGCTGATAGACTTATCTTCAGTCACTGCACTAGCGCTCTTGACTAAAGAGGTAAATAGAGTGGGAATATCTTATGGGATATGGTGTTACGGATACCTATAGATTGATTTTATTAATTAAAGTGCTATATATTTCTACATATTAAAATCGTGAGACACAAGGTACACGAGCATATCTAGTCTGTTTATGTTCAGAGACCTGGAGTAGTTGAAAGTGCTGCCATCTGTTAGTTGAAGCAATTATTACTTCACGCGCTTCAATAAATTGCGCTCAGTCCTTGCAGACTGAAAACTGCAATTTATAATTTTTTTAAAATTTCTATGGAGAAATGGAATGAAAACTTGAACATATCATTGGACATTATTCGATTACAATAAAATTCATGTAATAACAGAAATACTTATGTCCAATACAGTGAGATATCTCATCTATTTAGCTTCGGTTAACAATTTGAAGATAAAAGACGTACTCGTGTCAATTTATACCACTCATGAATTAAAAGCATTCCGAAACTTGGGGGTGGATAATAAAAGTATTAGTAATATTTTATTTATTAATAGTAAGAATAGGGTACAAGTAAGTAACTGCAACACGTACGGTACTATAATTAGTGTAATAGTAAATTCGATTAGAATATTTTTTTAAAAATATGGAACAGTCTTACTCACTAACTATTTTACATCTTTTGCGCATATTCTAATCGGATGAGCATTTTTTAGTTCTCGTACACATAAAATTTCGTCGGAAATAAAGGCACAGAGGCGCGAAACTTGATTAGACGACGGATGTTATTAAAGCCAAAAATAAACGTTGATATTTAATGCTCCGGAACGACCATTAAAATTTAACGTACAGTGTACGAGGCGTATTGTGTTATCGCGCGAACGTTCATGCAAGCCCAAAATCAATGGAAGTTGTGCAATTATAAAATCTCTGTTTTTCGACTAGTCAGACTTTTTTTTATAACAGCCCAATCCTCCAGGATCTCTGCGTCATTCAACATGTAAACTATGTATGGACCAGCAACGGAAACTGCTCGGCGCCTCTCTGTAAGATTTCTACGTCTACGTCCACTGGAATTAAGCCATAAATCAGCATGGATGTCGACATTGTTTCGATCCTCTTCGAGTCTTCTTATTTTTTCTTGTAAGTCACTATGAATATAGTCCCATACGAGTTCTTTTTCACTTTGAAAATTTTGTAGAGCTGCCTGTTCCTCGGCTAGGAACTTGTTTTGTATATTTTGTAGTCTAAGCTGTTTTAATATTCCAGCCACCTCCATCTTTGTTTTCATATTTTCTTTAAGGCGCTCTAATGGTATTAAATATTCTTCTGATTTCCCCACACGAACTTCCCCCAACTTTGTGTCCACTTGAGTTATTCTCTCTCGGTATAATCTATAAGAGAATCGATTACACCAATGTATCCACTGTTTAGGTTTCTATTTTCATTTACAAAAAATAATACTCACTGCTCCTTCAATAGAGTAAATTGTCTTTCGAGATCAACCAGATTTTCCATGCATTCGGTCCGACGTCGTTCACACTCATCTTCATCCATCTCCGAAGAATCATCGCTATCACTATGTTCAGCACTGCTATCGCAAGATGCTGAACTTTGATTACTATCATTACTATCGTGCGACATCTCTTCCCCTTCACCTTCAGACTCGTCTTTAACACTAGGCATCTGTAAAACACGTAAAAGTACTTTGTAATCATTAAAATTAAAACAAGCATTGCAAGCATAACCTATGAATAAAATATTGACTATCGGTGGTAACGCGGAAGAGAAATTTTTGCAAATAAAATAAATTTCAAAGGGAATACTCTGAAATATCAAGTCAATTAAATATTCTGAATTAAATATTCGAAGTAAGGTTATAACGAAAACATAAGATAAACACTAAATTCAATAACTACCTAGCTCTCAATCATAAAAAAAGCTTAACTCACCGTGCGAAAAGATCGGATAATTCCGAACTATTTCGCAGATAACCGCTAAGGTGTTGTCCACAGAATTTCCTTCAACAATTGTACAAGAAAGTAGCCATATGTAATTCTCTATCGCGTTCGTCAGTACTCGACTATGTTCGAGTAAGTCCGGCTCCCGCGCAAACGAAAACCTGAAGTAAGCGAAGTCACTGTGAATCCCGCATTGTCGCAGGTTCAAATGAAATTAAGCAAAAAACGTAATTGATTCTATTCACGTAAGTAACGTTACTCGATTACTCATATTAGTCAACAAGATTAAAATATACTTAGAAATCTATTCGCCAAATCATAAGTCTTTTAGACACGTTAGCTTTAATCCTCGCTGACAAGAATTAGCGTAATCTCAGAACAGACGTTGCGTATACAGTCAGTAATATATTTTTATCGTAAAATTGAACACTTGAACGTGCTTTATGGATTTACGGATTATGGCTTCGTTTGTTTATCGATAAGCTGCATATGCACAGTTTTTCGTTAAAAAAAGTCCTGGACGGCCTTCGTAATATGTTTCGTTCAGTGTATAGGACTATTCAGGAATGTTTTACCACCTGCAGGTAATTCTATCATAGAAATCAAATTGAC
>JARPRG010000294.1:1962876-1990538 GCA_031001745.1 Hartigia nigra
GTAAATAAGGTTATCTATATATTCATATACCCTGAATGGATGATCCATAGCTTATTATGTATATATACATATATTAATGTGAATATATATTCGAGAAGCTCCAGCAACGAGGATATCTTTTGACGAATTATTACACGCCAAGTAGTTTTCATTTACCTTGGAATCTCGTGGAGCGTGAAAGAAAAACTCTACAGACACTTTTTTTAATGACGCCAGGTATGACTTTAAGAGCGAGTTTCAAAATTTACTGCAAGTGCTCAAAACTTCATTGTATCTATATTATATAAATGACAGAACGATTTTCACAGCACTTGCAGTCAGTTTTAGAACATACTTTAAGAAAGCTTTTAGGGTTGTTATACAACACTCGTTATAATCTGTAAAAGTTACGATACAATCCAATGAGTGCTCGTATACGAGATATACGTATTATATAAGAGATTATTGATATTACATTACATGAGCTTATGACGAGCATTGTTAAATAGCCCTTATCTTACTAGCGTCAGAGGTGCTTGACCTAAAAAAAAAAACCTTCGGGTACAGGAGATTCTGGTATGAATCAGAGACTCGAGATTATTAATTTAGTATTAATAAGCAAGGTGGGGTAAGTGGTTGGTACAAGATGGCTAGCGGAGATACGAAAGGAAAAAAGATGGAGATAGCATCATCTGGACGGGAGCACAGGACGAGGTTATGTTTAAATATATTATATATTTTTGTTATATAATATTTCATCAGATACAATAATACATTTGGACCTGTGTAGAACAAACAGACAGATAATGCAACATTCGCATAACTGCAAGTTACACTAGCAATCAATATATATGTGTGTGTATATATATATATCCTTTGTTTTGGTTTCTTGAAGACTTTCGGTTAAATAGATCCATTTTGTCGGAGAGTAGAAGGTACAGGTCGTTTGTGCATTTCGTACGAAATTCCTTTTTTTTTTAAAAGCCAAAAATCGCAATGCGAAAATGGCCGTCAGTCACAGCGCCTTGATTTTTCCGATAGATTTTGTGATTATCAAAGGGAATGCAGATGACGTTATACATGGAGTTTCTTTTCTCACCCTTGTGGCTGTGTTAAATGTGTACTTTATTAAATTTGGAAAAAAAAGTTCAATATCGAATTTGGAAATCGGCTCATTCCGCGTTGCGACGGCTTCACCCGAGACGCTTAATATTCATTTCATGCAACATTTATCGGGTAACGTGTTTTACGTCTTGCGAGAGGGAATAGGATGAGAAAGATTAAAAAAAAAGGCAAGAAAAAGAATCCTTCTCCCTCGTCCATAATGATGCTCGACGAGGAGAGCGGAGCTTCCACCTTCTTTCTCTTTTCTTTCTCCTCTTTTTTTGATTCCCAATATCAGAAGACAATTTCGCGAACGCCTCCATTCCTTGTCTAAGTAACAATCAACGTTTCGCGTTCTCTTTGTCTATAAGGATGCTCTCATTACCGATCGTATTTTTATCACCAGTGTCAAGCATCCCTGAAACGTTCTGTGCGAACACGAAGTACCTCCGAGTATAGGAATTAATACTCTACAAGTACTCTGATCTATGTCATGGACAAGTTTCTTTTGTATTTTTTTGTTAATCCCTTAATGCATCTCTCAGTGACTTTCATTTAATCTCGAAGGGATGCTCGCATCGTAGCTTAAAGACTTCCTAGGAAATTGACATGCGAAGAGGGACGCTCTAAAGTATATCCATTCGCGTTTTATAACGAGTAAAAATATGAGGTGGGCATTTTTTTTGTTCAAAGTGATTCTCGTGACAATGATGATCGTTTGACAATGACGGGTACCTTTTATGAGAACTCGACGAATTTCCCATCAACAGGTTGATAGCTTTCATAACGTGTTTCAACTTTTATTTTTTAAATGGATGAACGCGCTATTGTTATCCATTGTGGATTTGTTGACTTATCCTAAAGCCAAGAAACATACGCGTTATTTTATGTATGTAGGTACCGGTGTCGTTCGTTCGATAAACACGAAGGACGATATGGCGAAGCCAGAGATACCTGGAGTGGCCGGGCTCAGGGGATAGTTAGAGCTCGTGCGCTGGTTTAGCACGGGCTGTTATCAAAAGCGGCTTATAGAATGGAATTCGTAAAAAAATAAACCGTCGCATCGTGAAACGAGGCGATCGTTTTCACGATCATGACACGATCACCCTGGAACCCAGTCGATCCTTCTTGAGCGAGAATGATTTTTCGCATGTTTTTTGTTTATATAAAAATGTTGGGAATAATCCAAGTATTAGCGCACTCTGTGTCTCCACTGGCGCCACCTGGCTGTTTCGTGGCGTATCTTGTAAACCATGGCGTAAGTGGCGCCTTCAACGTTCTTACGTTGAAACTCATCGGAGTCACTGATCTCTTCTCCTTTCCTTTTTTTTTTCTGCGATCTTGTTTTAGTTTAACATTTTTAACCAATTCTCAAGTGTCTAGGAGATTTAGGACGTTTTCAGGAGTCATCCTGTGCCCTTACTCATCCTTTGTTCCTGAGGGTGGTTTATACTTGATTAAGGAAGATCTCAGACTCCCTATGACAATAATAAAATATAAGGTAAACGAGATAATAATAAACCTGGCATCGCTCGGAGGATCCTGCTCGACACCTGCTGCAGCATGGATTAATACATCAGGAAGGTCGAGTGTTATCGACTTCACTCAAGGGCCGAGCAACCCTCCGACGCTTTTCACCAGGCGAAACAAGCAACCATCCCTAATTCGCACCCATAACTCGTTCACCCTGTATGAGAAAACTAGGACTTGGCCTTGTCATTCTGTGCCTTGTCGAATCCGTCTATTAAAGTTTCAATAATAAACTTTATAGTGAGTTTGTAGATATTCTCGACGTTTTCCGTGTATCTGTCCTCTAGGGTTCTCTTGACAGCTTCCAGAAAGGGTGCTTCGATTTTCTGAAAGAAAAAAAGAAAAAAAGGAAGATGGCAACCACCTAAGGGATCACTTTTCGAGTAGGTTGACTCTACCAGCAAATAGACAGGTCCAAGTAAATGGACGCGTTCACGAAAATTATATATCTATATCTACACGGGTGTCCATTTACTGTAGGCGTTTCTTAAGATGTTCATTCACTAGTGAATTTACTCTACACAATAAATTGGGACAGGATGACCTGTACGTATTTAAATATATTTATGCAATTTCCTATCTGTCATTCGTGTGTAATAAGCTAATGATTTTCTACAGGGTGTTAAAGCGAGTGTTTTCCTATGTATGACAAGGGAGTCTAACTGAATCAGAAAGTAGTATTGAACAGTGTCGGAGTGCTTATTAACTTATTACTTGGTGTGAGTAATGTTACATGGCTCGGATGCGTAGAAGTGCGTGACAATGAAGACGGTATAGGAAACGACGTGTCATAGCCGGTAGGCGTTATATGCGAGTCTTTGTTTTCGAGACAAAAGGCTATGGCAGAAAAGCAACGGCGAAACCATTGCGCGGGTAGGAAATCAAAGGAGCTTTGTGCCTTGCACGATGGTGACCTCCGATGCCGAGTACCGACGTGGTAGAAGAAATTTCATCTTCTCAAAAAAAAATAAATAAAAGGTCTTATATATTCTTGGGGGTAAGTTACTCATACCGTAATGGAAGAACCTTTTTTTTTACTATATCAAGGTTGTCGGTGTTTTCCTATCCAAAGAAATAATGATTTTTCATTCCTTTTATGTTACTCACCCAAAAATAGGACCTATTGAATCCTGGTATCTTTGTATGGGATGCTCCGACCTGGTGAAGATAGGTTAGAAAGACATCCATGTCGTCCAGTCCCTTTATACCTTCATCTAAGGTGGTCATAACAGTGGTTGCGTGTTCCGCAAGCTCCATACTCGTGACTTGTTGTTCCTTTGTCTTAAGATCACGAAATTTGGTGAACATATCTAGAAGCTCTGCGTTCTCCTCGAACAATCTGAGAATCATTGATATTTTTATTTTACAGATATATCTTGATGATTGGATTTACGACGAAGAAAGAGTGAGAGAGAAAATAGCAAAATTTCAAATACTCAAAGGTTAAAAGAAGTAAAGCTTGGAATTTACGTTGCAGACTGGACTTATATGAAAGGATACTGGAGCGTGAACTTAAAGAGTGGACGGGAAGGGTTGTGACGTTTAGGGAAATTTTTATTGCTGGAAGGAGGCCAACGCTCAAGCTGAGCTTTCTGCCTGGAATTAATGATCCCGTGGAAATCGTAAGGATTTATGAGTAGCCCGAAAACCGATAGAAAACGATCGTCTCTTTCGCCTCTTCTATCAGGGATTATGAAGTTTTGCTCTTTTTTCTTCCCTCGTGTCTCTACGCTGGCGCCTAACGAATGTAAAGCTTAAACCGCGAAAAGCTTCACCGATTTTACTGGTTCGGAGCATACATAGGGTATCTTTTAGAAGAGATTTCTATATTCGTATAATTTAATACCGATAATAATATTAAATCTGTAATTTTGACAATGTATTTTGAGTCTGTTGAATTTCGGATAATCAATCAATATAAGTAAGCGAGAAAGTCGAGGAACGAAGAATTTCATTAAAAAACACCCGGTACATAAAAGTCTCGAAAAATGGCAGAGAGCGAGCTTTAGCTAGAATTCAAGGGTTTGGTCGTGCATTTTTCTTTTTTTCCCTTTTCATTCCGTTCAGTAGCTGCACCCTCTCGTACCCATATACATGTGGCCACAGGAATATTTTCCGTGTGGATTATTTATCGATGGGATCGTAACTTCCGTTTCCACCCGTTAGATTTCACCTAATAAAGAAATCACCCTTCGACGCTATCTAATGACCAATCAGCACGCGATATTTATTTCTACCTGGAACCGTCTTCAGGTACCGAACCACGTACTATCTTATTTACAGGCATACAGAATATCCATAAAAAAAAAGATAAGATTACTTAAGAATATACATGTTACGCAAGACAGTGTAGCCAACTTTCCAAATTCCTATAAATTCCGCTCTTTCCGTATTATACGGATAACACCTATCTCTATGGTCTCACAGTTCGATTAAGCCATCGCATACTACCATACTCTATATACTATATACTCTATGTACTACATACTCTATATACTTAATACATACATTTTGTACTAACAGATAGAAGGCTGCTCTGTAATTCCCGTAAAAATTAGTTGGGCTCCAGCTACCCTATCCAACGAACGAGCTGTCACTCGATTCTCTGCACGACATCCCCTAGTTGGGAATAGGATACGAAATCTATTCTGTATACCCTTATCCATATATATATATATTAACTTTATACAAACTAACATTAATTGTCGTCTTGTATTATTCTTTAATAACACTCTTGACGAAAGCAATCTCCAGTTAACAAGAACAAAAAGAAAAATGTTACAGAAGACTTATGAGCAGGTATACAAGATAGATGATTTTACTTTCATTTTTCTTCTCCCTTTTTCTATCATCGATGTACGCAGACGTACGTAGCAGTGAGAATTTCAGAGAAAACTCCAAAGGGGTCGGGACAGAATAAAGCTGGTCCATGGAATCATTGCGGCCGACATAAAGGCGCCGAAAGGAGATGAAACAGCCGAGTAGGGTGAGTCAAATCCACGAAGAGGATGTCGTAATCGGGTAGCGCAGTCTGTTGGCGTTGACATTACGTGCGTACGTATCTACTATTGTAGGCAAATAGATATATGGGGACTTATTGATTTCCATAGCCGTTAACGTACGAAAGGCAATGCGGGTTTACGTCGACGTCCCTGAGGACCCTATAAGTGACACTTGGAGGGGTACACTTCGTTGAGCTATCTTAAAGCCTAACGCTCTGGCCTATGATTTCCATGCGTGACTGTACACGTGTCCTCATTCTGGGCTTATATTGAAGCTGGGGTGGCATTTACACCGCCATTGTAACAACGTAATTTACGTGTGGTGCCTCGCGGTGGATGGTGGCTACGTGGGTATCGACTTTACGAAGAAATATTTTCAAAGGGAAATGCTGCTCTCTCGTAGGATTAACATTGTGTAATTGGAGACGCTTGTGCTGGTCAAAGCTTTTATGCACGGACCCTGGTATGTACATTTCAGAGAGTACAGGGTGTATGTAGAATATTGTAGAGAAAAAATAATAGGATGATTCTTTGTACGTATCGTATAGAGAAAAGTTCATTTTCATTTCGAGTGTGAACGAACATTAAAGTTAGCTAATCGATGATTAGCGCTAGTGACAGAAGCCATTATGCTATAGACGGTAGTACTGAGGGGTAGGGTGGCATTGCGAATGAAAAATGAAATTGAAGAATCGTGATCAAAGACTCAATTTAATTGGTACGACCAATCAAATTTAACAAGATCGCAGGGGATGATGTACAAGTTCATTCTTCAGCTGTCGACCTGTTCCATTTGGGTTGAAGCGGTTTATCCCGGGACTGATTAGAAACCAGACCTGTGTACGTTGGACCAGTGTTCTTGGCCTTCTAAAATACATTATACGAAGCCAGGGGAACCTTGTACGGTATTTGGGGGTTTTGTAAGATGCTTAACAAGGATTGATCAGGGGATTGTTTACGTCAACATGGAAAAGTTCATACCTTGGTAACGAGACAGGAAAAGGACACTGACGCGAAGACTTCTTTATTCATTTCTGAAGTTACCCTTCGTAGGGGATATGCTTTCCCATTAAAAGGTTATGTACCTTATGATAATAAGATGGGGCTGGTATTGGCCTTTTATGAAAATTCTTAGGAATACGGATTTCTTATCTCAATATAAGGTAAGGATGGGAAGCGTGGGTTGTTGATCTTGAAGAAAATGCTGGGTACTTTGCGCGACTATGAGACTTCTTTTACTAGAGTGATAACAGGGCTGATACACATGGGGTGAGATGACGCAGAAAGAATACGGAACGCCAAGGGTGCACAACGACAGGGGTGGCCACGTTTCTGGGCGTGGGTTTGATGTTGATGGAGCCTCGAAAAGCATAAACGAGGTCTAATCACATAATGACACGAACGAACTGACTGCCTCTCGAAGTAGGAAGTTTAGGTTATGGCCTGAATGTTATTTTTATTACAAAAAGGATAACGTGACATATAACGAACCCTTTTCCCGTAATCCGTACGGATCCTCAGCTATGTTGTAAACAAAGTCAAATTTCAAAACCACCCTCAAAATTAAAGAGCAACAGCTCAGTATTAATTCTAGTATCAACTATATACCCTTCTCTGTCTTATGTTTACGCCACATGCGCAGGGGATGTAAATCAAGGGATGCTCAACCGTAGCGTTAGCACGACTACCGCCACTATACACGTACTACTTGTAGTATCACCTAGTATCCAACAGAGTAGGTCACCGACACAAAAGGGTACAGTGGACTTACTGCACTAAGTAAGGTGTACCAACTACAAGAGTTGCTTCGTTACCCGGACAAAGCGATACGCATAATTTTCCTCGCGTCAGAGCGTACGAGGGTGGCACGAACAGCCCTCAGGCGTCGTGACGCCTTCCAAAAGGGAAATTTAATGAGTCGCAAAGCTAATGTACTGTAAGCGTATCGAATCTTACGAAATTTTCCTTCATTCCTTATTACCCCATCGCTCGTCTTCCATTGTTCTTGTCTATATAAGAAGACATCGGTATATCTATATATCCCAGCGAACCAAGCTACCCTAACGACTGTACTAACATTACCTTACCGGATTATTTTGCGAATAGCGTGGGAGTAATCATTGCGGGCTTAATTCTATAGATGTGATTATTAGCACTGTGGGGTAAGGACGCCTTGTTATACTTACTTTATAAACATGTAAACACCGGTAGGTTCCATTGCTCTTGCCACAGCTTTCCAGCTTGCTATTATCGTGTATTTCTGTCTTGCAGTGAGGGGTAGCCGTGGATCCGTCGCAGCAGGGGGTGGTGGACTTTCGCGACCCCCTTGATTCTGCGACGTAGACGACGCGAGTTTTCCTAATTCGCAGCCCATAGTCCAGTCTTCGTAAGTTTTCTTCAAGGCCAATCAATTATGTGGAAGAGTAATTCCTTTTGCTGATAACTATGATAATCCACGTCTTTATACACTCTAGTACAAGGATGATCCTTGTGCACGGAAACTGTACGTCGACACGCTACTAGAAGGGGGGTGGTTAAATTCGCAAGAGGATTTCCGCTCCGTCGACCGGACTGACGTCTCTTCTGGATGCTCCTCTTTAGGACAATGTTTACTCGGGTGGTCGATAGAAGAAAATAGTTCTCCCTGTGGTTTGGCCCTTCGAGTTATTACGCTATATATGGAGATGACAAGGGGATGTTGACACTTATACGAATTGACGTTCAAGAGAAACGCATTGACGTCATTTAAATAAACGACGCTATTACGCTCGTCGCGTTATTCCACAATGTTCCCATTTCTTATTGGGTTTGTTAATCAGCATTTTATTAAGAGTTATCACGAACGGAGTATAGGTACGTATAAATTGGTCGACGTTATTCTTCACAATGGACAACGTTTCCTTTATTCACGATAATAAAGCTCATTCGAGAATTACGCAGGTGAACACAGATTTGTCTCTTGCGAGGATTATTTGATATTTATTTAATCAAAATAATGCTTTTATTTCAGTTTTATCTCTCATCTATAACGTACGATGTATCATAAGTTCACACGACTCTTGGACACTGACAGGGTTTGTTATGGATATTATCTTCATCTTTATTTTCCTCTCTCTCTTTCTCTCTCTCTCTCCTATCCAAGAAAAATGCCGCTGCTTTTCCGAGGCTCTTCAAGAAATACGCATCGTCCCTGTCTTCTAGTGTTACTTCAATGAAACTGTACATGAGGTATATGGAAAAATGAGTGTCTATGAATAGAAAGCATTCGTCTCGTTAAACAAATCGATCTAGTAAGGTTGAAGATGCTTAACAATGATAACACTGGCTCTTTCTAAAAGTGCGTAACGACAAGGAAGCGATCGTTGAAAGTAAGTTACTCTCTTCACTTTTTTCCCTCTCTCTCTCTCTCTCTCTTTCAACCTCTCACTCGCTCACTCTTTCTCTCTTCCGTCTCTTATCATTTTAATTCTGTATATCTCCAGTCTCGCCTACTCTTTACATCTCTCACGGACATTCACTCTTGTAGAATTTCGTAAAAACGGTGCTGACACGCGTTATTTTCAGAAACTACCGGGATCGCGTTTGTTTGTAAGACCACGGATAAATACACGCTCGCAAGGAGAGCGAGAGAAATCGAGAGAGAGATGGCTAAGGAGGAAGGAGGAAGATACCAAGTGGGGATATAGAGCGAAACGAGAGATACGAAATGGACACACGAGATTCAGGAATGCGAAACCCCCATTAAAGCATACAACACTTATTAATGTTTCATATGAAATTTCAATATTTTTATATTTTTATCTAATTCACCTATTAACACAGAACGCAATGGACTATCCCCCCGCCACTGCACCGTGTTTATTTTCGTATATGCAACCCTGATCGATTCACGGCAGGTAGCGGTCCTTGAGTCTCGGAGTCGTCCTAGACACGTATTGATATATACATACAATATACGTATAGATATATATCTATATATACGTATTGTATATATATACGTTCATTGTGTCTCTTATTAGTTCAGATGTTTTTTTTTTCTCACACAACTGTCGCCACGGTTCTTTATGGCTTTTTCTTTTTTTGTTTTATTAACGTATACGCGTCGCGGCAGATACTCACGACGAATATGGCTGCCGCTTATTTCCCTTATTCGAGATTCACGACATATTCGACGTCGGTTTCGAGGAATTTCCCGGGGGCCGTTCTCGCGCGAGGGATACGTGAGGTATATCTTTTCTCGGCGAGCTTCTATGTCGGCCGTGTTGCCTATAGCCCAGGCGAGCCGAGACTGAGGCACCCACAACAAATTCCGCGTCGCGGCGCGCAGACGCGTCGCGGACGCTGGAAAAAGTCGAACTTGCGACACCACGATAAAGAATTAATTGTTTTCTTCTTTATGACATCGAACAGGCTCGTGACTTTTCAACGGTAAATTCTCTCTTTTACAATTCGCCATTTTCATTAGCTTACGTCGACTTTCGCTCGTGTATGTTATATCTCTAGGTTGGTAGTCCGTTACGTAAGGGATGGCTAGATGAAGCTTTTTCTTCTATACCTATATGTGTATAGGGGTTTTCAATACAAAAGCCGAGGTTTATCGAACGTTCCCAACTGCAGCTTCGTACTAGGAATTTTCTGACGAGTTCCTTTCGTTCCTCAGTGATCCACGGATCAATCAGATTCCATGATGGAAATTCCTGGGATAGGGTGTAGAGCGTACGGCGAGAGAATGAGAAGAGCGAGACAAAAAGGTGTGGAGTTGGTGGATCGAGGAAGGAGAAAAAGAAAAAAAATTTCTTGGGTCAAAAAACTCGGTAAAGTTCTTGCGGAAATAGGGTGCGAAAGTTTAATTGGAAGGCGCTCGGGTCTAGAAAATCGAGAATTGCTAGGGAATTTTTGAAATTTACCAGATCACTCGACGCGGGGATGTTTCTGTGTAATTCATAAGTCGTTCTGCGCGCCCGGCGTATATTCCTTAATAAGGTGGATCCTTGAGTTTTATGGAAATATGTAGAGGGGAGAGAAGGGGTGTGAGCCTAGGGGATGGAGTTCTTCCCGTAAAACTTCCTAAGGATATTCACCCTTCTGAAAACGTCTCGTGAAAATTCAACTAGATCATACGATTTTCAGTTTGACGTTGGTTGGCCACTCTGAACCAATATTTTTACATGAACGTATATAGATATTGTTATATTTTGATACGTTGCCATCCTTGAATAGTTATGCTAGACGTTTTTAAGGTATGCCTAGTCTACATCTCTGTACGATATGAAGACACCTTTAACAAATATCGATCCGTTCGTATGGCAGACTGTATGAAATACCCATCTATCAGGGAGTCGGCTCGGGTTGCCGGGTGTTCCCTCAGATATCAATCGACAAATTTTTATTGAGGAAATCACTATGATCGATTTGTGTATTCGACGAGAAAACATTAATCGTAGTGTAGATTAGGAAAATCGTTTTCGTGGTTGTAATGTTTATATATATTATTTCACTCGTAACTGGTACTTATGGCTTATCACGAATCTTGAAGCTGAACGATTTTCTACTTATTCCCGTTAGAATAGAATCAGTCTCTAATGATCTTGATGATTGCGATTGATGATTTTTAAAATAGCCTAGAAGTCTAGGGGACTTTTTTACATTTAAATCCCATAGAAAGGTGATCCATGGAAAACGTATTTTATTTCTAGACGGATTATGTATATGTATGCTGAACTTTTGAAGTGTACTAAAATTCCGTGTAATATCACGCGGTTCCATATTGCACATTTGTCTCTGTAACAACAAACGATTTTCATTTGTTAATACAAGGAAAGTTGAAGATACGCACTGTGTATAATATTTTACAGGTTTTTTTTTTCATGAGCCACTTATTTATCTTATACCGAGTGAGCGGCAGGAGAGCGAAGGACTCAGAGCAGTTTCGCCAAGTGGATTTGGAAGTGTCAAACTTTATCTCATTATTTAGAGACGACCCATCCTAGAAGGGTACTTCTCTTCCTGAAGGTCCTGAAGTTTATTGAGCTACGGGCCCGAGCACCCTTACTCCAGAAGGCAGTGCAAATGGAGAACATCTTTTACCAGCGGGAGGCTGGACGGTCTACGTAGTTACCAGCAGAATCTTTATAGCTCGTATAAAGGAATACGACTCTTCTCCAGGACTCGGTCATCCTTGTCAGGATTTAAGGATTGATTCATAAAAAGGGGAATTTGCAGTCCCATAAGACCAATTAAAAGGGTGAAGAACTGTTAAGAATCTTTTCCTTTGTTCTTCAAAATTTGGTCTGTGAAGAAATATATGATATTAATTTCCGGAAATGGACCATGGAGGGGAGGCAGGATGTGGCTATATTTATCGGACACAAGGTGGGAGACCTGGACAACGGTATTCATCGATGAAGCTAAGAAGTTCGAATCACAGCTCTGGCTTAATTCGGCCCAAAGCCGCGAGGTTTCGTCAGTCCAGCAGGTCCGTTAAAGTCAGTTTGTTATGAAGCGCCAGTTTGAAAAGACGTGTCGGGGTAGACAGTGTGTGGATATTATAATAATTATATCGAAGGAAGGGGTGAGGATTGATAAGTATAAAGTGGTGACGTTAAAGGACACGTGATACAGTAATGTTACTGATAAGGAATAAAGAAGCACAAGCAAAAAATAATAAGATACAAGGATAGTCTGTCTCGGTTAAATAAATAAAGGTTGGTCAATCTTGATCGAATCTCATAAGTATATTTATTCTTTAAAGAAACCGGAAGTGAAGTGACGCAAAAGGATACTTGAATATTTAACGTTGCGACGTGGAGTGTTTTCAAGGCGGAGAAATAAATAGTAATAAATATTAAAAATTAATGTAAATTCTCTTCCGCGTTGACCCGACGACATTTTGTTTCACGAAAATACTGACGTTCTAGCATCCTCTAACGTCAGGGTTCGTTCTCGATTTTTTTTTCACATCGCCTCCATAAAATAAGACCGCTCAACCCCTCCTGTAGGATCGTATAACGCGAATAATGTCCGGAAGTGACGAGGAGCACTTCAGTCTCAAGCTTCTTCGCCTTTTCAAAAGAGTTTCCTGATAAGGGATGAATTCAGTGTTGAACAATTTAATAGGGACTAAAAAAACTTCTATAAGAACGATTGGGAACGTGGCGGGATTGTCAGATGATATTTTTTACTGATTTTAAGAATTAAACCATCTTTCTTTAAGAACTTATTCAGACAATCGAGAGATACTATGAATTTTCAATATTGTATTGATTATTAAAATTTATCTATATCTTATATAGGTATAATAATGCAATATAACAGGGCATCCCAATTTTATACAGTGCTTAAACTGATCTCCCTGTGACTACGTATATACAAAGTGCAACTGAATGCTTCTCGTATCTCTTCCAGGAATATATATTTTTTTTAATACAAATTACAATTCCAGGCACAAAACACCTAACTCGAAACTCCAAGGGACGCTTGTTTTTTAACCTAACTTAACTGCGCCCAGGATTCAAGTCATCCTCGTCTCGTCTACACCGGCTTGAAATTCCGTATTGACTTCGTCAAGAGGTTTTTGAACCTCCGCGTGCCCAACGCACCTTCACCCACCTCACTAATAACCCTTTCCCTTCCTGGAGAACGATCGGAGAGCGATTATTATTCCGGTAGGAGATGGTCGCTGCAGGT
This sequence comes from Hartigia nigra, assembly GCA_031001745.1. NCBI lineage: Eukaryota > Metazoa > Arthropoda > Insecta > Hymenoptera > Cephidae > Hartigia > Hartigia nigra. Next base: position 1,976,178 of record JARPRG010000294.1, read on the forward strand.
ATCGTTGTCGCGATGAGAATCTAACCGGAGCCGGATCGAAATTATCCAGGCGAAAGGAGACCCGGGAGCGGATGCTTGTGGGATCTTTTTCTTAAAAAAAAAAAAATGAAAAGAACGTTAAAATGCTTTAAAAAAAAGTGACAAAGAGAATGAGCTGAGTTTGTGTAGAACCTGATGGAGGATATCCTGTCGGATTACACTACACGCTTCCCAATTCAGGTTATTGAACGTAGAATAACCTTGCCGTTGCAACGGGAAGTTTAATGCTGATGGGTTTTAAGAACGCATTTATTACATTACTCAATAAACCTGACTGTTTAGTCTTCAGAATTTATGCGGACTTTAATTATGAATTTTTTGGTCCATTCTCAAGGGCACTTGATTTTATTAAAAGCAAGACTGCTACGGATACTCTATATATATAATGTCCAATAAACGATTTCAATCCGGACTATAAAAAAGCATCAGCAGGTTTCAGGAAGATGGGTGTGCGTCTTTTATTATATTTAATGTTCAAAAGAGTGCTTGGTATTTGACGATATAAACCTGTAGATTTGAGGAGCAGCTAGACATATAATTAGAACGAAGGCATCTCGTGAGAAAATGTACCCGGTTCCGTAATGGCTGCAGATCACGAGAACATAGCTCGAGTTCCTCGAGTTTGTCTGGCACGGACGCCCAACTCGTTCGTATTTAGTCCTGTCGAAATTGGTTCAATTTTCGAAATTTCGTATTAGAAAGTTTCTCGCCATTGAGAGAAAGGGAGATATCGTCGTGGAGGGCTGTGCGAGTGAGAGAGGAAGAAAGACACCCTTTAGAGTTTAACGAGCATTGCTCTGTCCTTCTTTAATGATCGGCGTCAGGATGAGTGAAAAACGCCGATAGGCGTTTCCGGTCGAGTAGACAGCAACCTCCATTATACATATACTGATGAGTTTCCGTTCTACCATGTAAAATCACTAATCGCATCTTCTTTTCGCCATGTTGTAGATTAAAGGATGCAGACGAAGAACGTGAACCAAATGCCGAACAACGATTATCCGGTATATCATTAATTTTTTTTTTTATTTATCCTTAACATACTTTTTGAATTGTTAAGATATCGCGAGGTTATCCTATAAGATATTGTGATAAAGTCTTGGAAAACCGGTAAATAATATGGTTTTAGGGAAATTTAAAGAAATTCGTACACGATGACTACGATTAGAGAAAATTCGTAAATAAAGAATCGTGATTCTGACCGGTTTTACTTTAATACCTCGTCTCTCTTTTTTTGTCCACTTTCTTCAAATCTTCACGGAAGTCCTTGTACGGTATTCTCACAAGTATCTGAGAATACGATCTTACGGCTTTAAAATACTTGGCCCAATACTTCTCCCTGACTTGCACCTGTCTTGGCCTTAAGCCGACTACGACTCACCTGTCTCTGTTACAGAAACACGGCAGTACCACTACCAGCGCGGTACACGGTGAGTAAATATATAACGTACACAATCCACATATAACATTCTACCTGAGGTATTTCTACGACTAAAGAAAAAATTCCGAAGGGACGCGTAACTCAGAATTTATCATTTTTTGGTCAATCAAAAGCTATTGATCATGTATCGTTATTGTTATTAGCCGTGATACACGGGATACCTTTTTTATTTTTAACTCCCAATTCTTCACCGAAGAGCGATGCCAACTACGAAACGTAAAAATCGGGTCAACCCATATTTATCGACTGCGCTTTGAGAATAGTGTCGGTAACGAGGAATTCTCGGGCAAATAATACTGCAAGATGTCTTCAGTCTATAACTGGGTAGTAGAAGTAAGTGTCTCTCGTGCTAGACTACGACGTGGACGAGGACGAGGACTAGGAATATGGGATCGGCGGCGAAGTATCTCTGTGAACAGCCAATGGCAGAGCCGGCGCCGATCCTCACATTTTTCTCGACGTACCTTGCTAGCTCTCTACCAGGTGGGGCAAGACTTAACGAGCTCGAGTCTACCTTCTCTCGTTCCACCGGCGTCTACGGATCGTGAGCCAGCTTTGCTTTGGCCAGGCGTCTATTTCGTATAGAGAATCGTCGATTTTTCGAAATATAAAATTACGTTCGGCGTGTGTGAAACGTCGTGTATACCGCGAGGAACGGTGGAATCGATCTAATCGTTAAAGAAGAATGATCGGTACTGTGCTTATGACTTGAAGTTCGTCAGAAACCAAGAGGAAAGCAGATCAGGCGGGTAAACGTCTTGGAATGTTGAAAAAAGGAAAAAATAAACGCATGCCGATACTCCGTATGCAAAGTGTCAAAAGGATTTTTCAAAGGTGTTAAAAGAGAAAACATGGATCTAGCATCCTGGCTCATGTAAACGATACATTTTTTTTTATGTTTTGCTAAGTGACGGCTAATAACGTTAAACAAAAGACATATAAATTCTTACAAGAAATTGTCTTTTACGCAAATGTGCACAGTGCCGGGTGTCATGGGTCTGTTGTGTTTTTGGAAATCTTGCCAGACGACTGAATCCTTTTCGTTTACTTGAAATGGATGAGATCAGGTAAGAGAAACAGTCACCCGTCAGATATCTTGTATAGTTCTTATTATCTCATACGAATTTGAGCATAAGTACATTTATACGTTTATATATATAAGGGGAAACAGTGCAAGACAGACTATCCATAAAATTACTCAAAGTTATGGTAATCATGATAAATATTTTCAATTACTTTGACGGTTTTATTCCCTTAAGAATTCCGTCTTATCCCACTTACCCCTATATGTCCTTTGGTATACGTGGGTGGTGCAAGTGAGTGTACCGTGTGAGACTCAGTACGATGTAAGAAATTTTCCCCACTTTATTCCGTTCAACGTAACGTAACGTTGGTTAATTAACACGCAATTAATCGCGAGGCTCTTGTTAATTACTCCATATAAGGCGTGCCCATACATAAAATATCCAAGCAAGGCGCTGCTGTAAATTATATAATAAAAATCGTTAAAAAAAATGTGCAGTAAATCGATTCAGCTAAAATTTCTAATCTATCGCAAGACCGGTCCATACTATAGACATGTAATATATTATAGTGATCTTTATTCGATCTCGAAGCAAACTCACTAAGGACCGCAATAATATTCATACATGTATAGCAAGTGAACATATATAATTGAATTAAAGATACATTAATCTGAATTTCAATTCAGTTTTCACAATCAATCAATGTCACAGTACATTGTCTACACAGAATATACACAGAACATCGTCTACATCCAATCGCCATAATAATATTCCTGCACATATGTAATTGACTTTTTCAAATACAAATAAAGAATATACAGTTATGATCAAGATAGTATCTCATATGAACTCAAGCAACAGATGCGAGACAACCATCACGCGTATACCGTTGAAAAGATGCGATTCGACACGCTGTATCTCAGCCAGTATTGTACGATTGCCTACGTGTCTTACCCGTGCACTATATAAATAAAAGTAAAAGAAAAAGCATAAAAAAGAGCATAAAAACCTTAAGTCTTCGAACGAGCCAATTTTGACCCTCAAACAAACATGGAAAAGCCGTCTGGTTAGATGGCTAAGAAAAAGAAACAGAGTTCAAATCTCCAGGGTACTTTAACGCAGCTATGAAATCTTCTCTCTGACTTGAAGCGATTACGGTCCAGCGACTAGACGCCGAGGAAAATGTTTTTTTCCAAAAATACCAGCAACGTCATTTATCTCTTTTGCCAGGATCAAATTTTTTCTCTTCAAAACTTCGTTTTTGCGTCGATAAAACTTTTGTGCACCTTTATGGCTATTCCGTCAAGTCGTGTTATAACGATCATAAGATTTGGTTGGAGCAAAGTCATAATGTTGTTTATACGAAAATTATCTACGACTACGACCGCCTTGTGAATGATTGTTGGCAAGGTATCTTAACATACGTAGGTATCCTTCATTGTACCGCTGTTAAGGTATAACTATAACTAGGGGCATTAACTCTTGTCTCTCTGGTATGTAAGAACCAATGGCGATCCGTGAGAGTGGCGCGTTTTCATCGCGTGTAGGAAGCTTCGATTCTCGCACAGCGTCTTCTATTGAAAAGATAAGGACGGAAGGATGGAGAATAGAGAAGAAGAAAATCCACGGTGAAACTAGTTGCCCAGCAAAAACTAGACCCTATTCAATGGCCGTTTCTATCGTGAGGAGGTTCGACTTGATTCATAAAATAAAAAAAATATTTGAAAATGCTATTGAGTATATATATATATATACACACACATCTTCGTTACTATATTAAATGAGGGATACTCATTTAAAATGGTGAAATACTCGTTCGTGCTTATTATTATACCAATTTATTATATTATTGTATACAGATATATCTAGAATATATCGACAATATTACAGTGCTAATATACCGTCCTTTTTTGTCAAAGGTTTTTCCGTATAATTAATTTAATTTTGCGGTTACGTCATACAGGATCATTTAAAATTGTCGTACCAACTGAAGTTCGTGTTTAACATAGAAATCTCGTATATGAACTTGTCTTGAATAACCCTGTATACTTATCAACGTAATCGCGATTGCCGTAAACTCGTCGCTGCAGCTTTTTTCCGAGCGTCTCAAGATTATTAATGAAGACCGCAAGTAAGGTACGGAGATATGTCTGCGCATAGAAAGTGTGACGTGTTTACTAGAATTCTGTCGCTTTCATGAGTACTTTTTTTTTTCGAAGACGTCGACCACGCGTAAAATAAGCTTACCTGTAGTGGAGGCTTTATAGAGTCGTGAATCAGATTTGTATGCGTTGATCGAAAAGGCAATTTCGTCAATGCCACGAATGGCACGAGACTTAAGGCAGGTATCTAAGTGAACTACCCGTGAGAAAATACGTTACTTACGTAGAACTCGAACTCTCATCCTTGTCTACGTATTAGCGAGGGTCGTGAGCGAACGCAAGACTGGACTTTAGTACGCACTTATGCAGTTCAACCATGCATGATTCCCCGTAGTCGCGCTCTACAGGTGAACCCACGAGTATGGAACAAGTCTGAGACAAGTCAGGAAAAAAGGTGCCACCAAGGAAAATGGAAGATACCTGCCATTCGTATAGGGCCGTGGTCCGGTTCGGTCAGTAACCATGGCTGCAGTCGCTAAACAGTCCTTAACCTCACGCGATAATCGTTGGTTGTAATTAGAAATTTTTTCTTTTTTTTTTCGAAAAAGTTTCTTTTAGATACAGAGAGACAGTGTCTACTGTTTACGATATCTTGTGACCTTTTTTTTTGTGGTAATGTCTATTTTTTTCACGTGCTAATAATTGGCGAAAATTATTATTGGCTTTGGGATTAGACACATGTCGAAATCTAGTGAAATCATTCGAACTTAAAGAACGATCAAAACCACACCTTTCTACGGAGGAAGCCTCTATTCGGGAGCTTAGGGAGCTCTCACACCGTGACAGAGAGTCAGAGAGCGTGCAGTAGTGGCGTTTGGTGTTTGGTCGACGCGTAGAGCGTGGTGTATGGGCGCGGAATAAATTATACGTGTGTCTCTCTGTATATGCCTGGTGCCTATAATAATTCTTCGTTGTCGTGGGGGGATGATACCGGAAGTGAAGTCAGAATGGCGGAACCTCAGACGTTCACTCAATGGAAAGTTTAAGTCTTTTTCAGTACGGCTAAGAAACTCGGGAGGTGGGCAGTGTTTCTGAAAGATAAATCCGACGTTGTGAATTCAATGTTATATGTGTATATATATATATATACATATCTCACTGAGAATTTTGTCCCTTGAGAATTCTCGTGGTAACCGGATAAGAATAGCGCCTGGCGAGAAGAGTTAGAAAAAAAAAAATAAGGAGTTACTCGTGTTCTTAAATTATTTTTTAAGATTTTTTTTTTTTGTGAAAAAAAGTGCAGTTTTGTGTTTTTATCGATTCGTTGTAATTCTCAGTGCTCGAATCGAAGATTGACTTTGATTGGTTCTCTCACGAGTGTCAGTATAAATATTCAAGTGAAGACCTTGAGGAGTACTAAATAAGAATCGAAACACGTTCGCTTCGATTATCAATTTAAACTCCCGCCAATTTTCTCGTTCCCAGCGTACAAGTTCGCTACTTTAATTTAATCATCGTAAAAAAAAAGTCTGCAAAATTGTACGCCATTACGAGAAAGCCACCTTGGTATCTTTGTAAAGAGACATCAAAATCATCGATCGAGCGTCGATCACATCCAACGATTATACAGAAAATTAATCGATCACTCGATCGATCGCACATTCATCAGATATTCAATCTCTAGTCGACCGACGCGAGTTTGGTTCGTTTAATGAAAACAGCCTTGAGAGATGGTCAGCCAATACGCGATGGCCACTACGGTTCGTAAAGTTAAGCAGGAAAGTCGTCTGAGGCGGCAAAATCAAAATCAAGGTAAATCGCGTAAAACGCGCGAGCGTCTCAATGTATGACAAAGAGATTAAAAAACAAAAAAAAACGGAATGAATTGAGAAGCAAGAAAATATGAGGAATAAAAGAAATGTGAAAGATAATAATTCTTTCAGATGAGGAAGGACCATACAAACCGGTACCGCCGCCCAAGCCGGTGCAGAATAATCAGAAGAGTCAAAATTATCAGATTCAATCAAACGACCAGCAAGCACTGACGCAGACGAGCAATCTGAGCACAGCGCGTTCGTCAGGGCAGGAGAGCCTCGTGGATAATCCTGGGCAAACCATTGCCCCGGAGTACAGGATGCCACCGTTATACGGCGAGGATCAAAACCCAAGTCATACTCAACAGTCTGCCAACCTGCAGACTCACAGCAGTAAATTTCCGGTGCGTAAACACGTCCTGGACTCCATGCAATTCTAGTTTACGCCAATGGGTTATATAGTACATAGAGCGGTATACGTCATAAGGTTACGTACTTACTATCTAAGAAACCGGAAACTTCCTCTGCCGTTTATTTTAGATGCTCCTCGGACCGGAAACGGCCATCGGCACCGGGTGAAATCTTTGGTAACAGTTCATTGTACGCGTCTTGTAAGACTCTTGGGAAGATTCTCAGAGCTCGAGTTTACCTGGCGTGTATGGAGCACAAAGAGACAAGGATAAAGACAAAGGGGAGATCGTACGCGTGTACCGTTTGTCTTGCTGCACGGGAAACCCTTTCTTTTTTTTTTCTTGACTAAACATATTTCGAATATCACTTTTTTTAACGTGCAGTCCATGTTATGCAAATTTTTGGACGGATTGCGTAGCTGCGTATAAAATGTCACGTGTAACTGTGATCAATATTCTATCGCTGGGTTTGATGGATGATCTTTGCTGTGCGGAGTGGCCGGGGGAAGAATTTTTATTAATATGATAAAGACTCGAGTATTTATTAATTTTTTTTTTACGAGAGATTCTTGCCTTTTTTTTATAATATAACGGTACTAAACAAAGGTGAGATTTTTAAATTACATTTTCTCTGGCATATAGGACACTAGGATTTATAAAGCAGCATTCAATTACGTAGTACTTTCACGCGGTGACTGTGCAATGATTTATGATTTTTTTTTTTTTAATTTATTAATACACCCATTTTACTTAAATCATCATGGGTACGTTAATACGTAATGGCTACAGTCGTTGTAAAGAGACACTGGTTTTTATTTTAGTGATATATTATTAGAAATTACGGATTCGAAATTTTACACGATTTACCGTAAAAACGTTTTGATGTATTTTAATTGCCTGAATTTATCGACAGATCGAACGCGAAGTGGTCTTATCGTCCGGTGATAAGAATTCAAAAATCCCGATACTACACGAGTACAAGCAAAGGACGTCAGGAAGAGTAGCCATTGCACCCGATGCGCCAATTAAACAGCAAGCCTGGGTACAGGAGGTGTGTAAAAAATTTAATATATCGTATGCGATGTAATATTTAAAAAAAAAAAAAGAGAGAATTTTGGTAAAATCTTGTAAATGCAAAATACGTCCCTCCTTTTTTTATTTTTTCTTTATAACCTTCATATATAATGTCAAGCGCGCATAATGTTGACCGCGATACAATTTTAGGCGACGTTCTCCACGCTTCGGGACACACGGACACGCGTCCGCTTACTCAAAGAATGAGATTCTCTAACGGTGCCTACGGTTACCTATTGGTTGAACCACCTTACGATACGTTACTACGTTAAAGCGGGATTTCGTGTTGCTCCATGATTCATAACAGACATATACTATATATCTATAGTGAATACATGGTCATTGACACTAGTCTTATAACCAGATCGAAACATTTGCGCTATAGTAATTTGTGGCAACTGTAATTTATGGGTATCAGTCAATGTAGATACCAGAATGTGATAACTTGTAGAGATCAAAGTGAAGACTCAGTTAGTTATAATGCAAAGGTTTGGATCAGGAAAATGATAGGCGAATTATTGAATTTTTTTTGTTGAAAAATTGGTCCATCGAAGGCATTGCTGTTACGAATGAAATAGGCTGATCTGAATAAAAAAACTATGTGTACGACGAAAAGAGATAAATGGATGACGCAGTCGCAGGGTCAAAAATGATTTTTTAACTTTCCTACGGTCGGAGCTAACGTAGGTGGACATAAGTCAGGAAACCTTTTTTCGTATGCATGCTGCGTGGTTAGGGCCTAGCGAGACTCGTTCGCCATGTTGTTATTCAGGAAGCATCGCTTCCTAAGAAGCAGAGGATTTCAGTCTGACAACTTTGAAATTCTCTGAGTGGCTTACACGTCTACCGCGTCAAGCCGTTATTCGTATCCTTCTGAAGATCGTTTGAGGGAGATTTTGTAAAGCATGACGAGCCGATGGAGACATTGAAAGAAAAGAAAGGACGGATTGACAGCCATCCTTTCTTTGCTTCTTGGATGTACTTTGTACTCGTGGACTTGTAGGTTCTTTTTGTTGATGCTCTTTTCTAGTGGATTTCAAAGTATTAAGATATAATTACAATTGATAAAGACAGAGGAGCTATTACGTATCAATATTGTTTGTATCCACTTATGCAGCTGCGAATGATTGCTATCTTGATATTTTATGTGATTTCATGGAATCGTGTTAGAATTTGAAATTCAATGGGCATGAAGTCTTTGTTGGGATTGATCCGTTAGACGCTCTGGATAGACAGGATCGCGTGGCATTGGATAATAAGATTAATAAGGACCGTTAAGTACCTTTAAAGTGCATTAGAAAAGTTGTGATTTTTATTTCAGGGTAATCAGTTGCAAGAATTGAGGCAAGAGGTGCAGAGAGGATTCCAGTCGCAGGAGAATTACTCGTGAGTCTCTTGGCTAAGAGTTACTTTATTGGGTTAAGATTCTTTTGTTTTTTTGGCACTGAATGAGAATCCGTATAGGACCACGTCGACTGGAGCTGTGCCGAGAACTTCGAAGATAGAGGAGGAGAGAACAAAGTCCTTATCCAAGACTTATCACACTATTAAGGATATGATCTCAAGTAGATTTGGACCCAATCGAAAGGACGTGGATCCTGAGCCGGAAGCGAGTTTGAATAACGTAGCGGAAGAGCTGAGAAAATCAACTAGAAGTATCAACGAGGAGGAAGCAAAGAAGAAGGAAGGTATTTATGGGAAGCCTAGGGCTCAGGATCCTCCAGTAAACATGCAGCAGTATCCAAAAAATGCATATGGTGAGTATAAAGGAAGATTAAAGAAAATAAAAGGAGGTCCAATGGGAACCGGATTTCAGGTCAGTATGGTCATTCTTATGGGTATCAAACTGGACAGCAGAATGTACCACTTCCTGGACAATTGCAAGCTGGACCTCCAGTCCAGCCTAGCTTACCAGGTCAAAGTGCACAGCTTCACGTGAGTCATCACACGCCAGCCGGCGTTCAAACAGTTCATCAGACTCAGATTGGTCCATTTCCACAAACGCCGGGAGGTCAGCAGGTGCAGAGCGTGAACCGCGAATACGTTGTACCTGGGCCAGGTGCAGTTAGCAGTTCACCGTTGCATCAAGGGCTGCATCAAAGTGCAGCAGGTGTCAAACACGGATTGTCCATGCAGTCGACAGCTCAGCAACAAGTTTACCAGAGTCCTCAGCAGCTGCTTCATCAAAATCAACTTCATCAGAGTCCAAGATTTGCTCAGCAACACGCTCAGAATATGCATCAGCGTCAGATAATTCAGCAGATGCATCAGCACCAGATTCAGGGTGGTCAGCAGACGCCACAAGCTGGCCTTAGAAATGGACAACAATTCACCAGTGGTTATCAACAGTATCAAGCACGACAGCCAATTTCTAGATCTCAGATCGATCTGCCAAGCACGTCTAGACAAACTACGGACGTGAGGATACAGAACCAAGAAGTCTATTATCACTATAGTCAAGGAAGACCTCGTTATGGTATACCACAAGTCTACATGAAAACAGAAAGCAATCAGGATGTCGAGTTTCACAGGAGAAACTCTGCCAAGAGGATCGAGAAGGCCGCTTCGCAGCCTCAACTCAATTACGAGGATGAAAGACCAGTTGGAGCTGATAAGAGCGATCTTCTTGACAAGGAGAAATACGAGATCACTGTTGAAGATAGGCAGGCCGAGTTCGCCAGGAATGGATCTCAGAGAAAGGAGGAGTATAGACCGGAAACGAGTTTTGGAATACGCAGGGAGGAACTGCGAGCCTCTAAGAGAGATCAGGATTACGTCGAGGAGTCTAAGGACTCCAATGCCGTCCAGAAGAGGGTTGAGGAGTTACAGAAGAGAGGGGAATCATCGTACAGTCCAAAGCTATCGAAGGAATCCTTAGATAATGACAATACCAGAAATACAACATATAACACCTCCAAACGAATTGATGATAAAAGACTGGAACCCACCAAGGAGAATCCTATTAAGGGTGATTCAAGGAGGGACGATTTGGATCAAGGAATGAGTCGACTCAAAATTCATAATCAAGGATCTGGATCAGATTATGATAAAGCTGGGCAGAGCTCATCGAATGTGGATTCAGGTCGAGGGTCTGCTGTTTATTCCAGTGGAAGACGACCACCCCCTGAAGACCAAGGTCTTCCTCAAGGTTTGATTTTTTTTTTAAACTAAAGTAACGATTATTTTAGTGCTTATCGGTCAATTAAATTATTTTTTTTTTAATCAGGACAAGACTCCGAATGGGTAGATATTGTAGAATCTGAATTGAGAAGTATTCTGGAGCCTAGAGATGTACCTGCCATGGCGCATTCTACACTCTCTGAAAGCGTCTCCTCCGTTACGCCACCCTTACCACCGTTATCGCCACACGGCAGTCCTCGTACTCCTAGAAATCGATACACAGCCAGGTAAGGTCCATTCGAGTTCCTTGTCCCATATTTAAATGCAATAATATTTCCCATTTATCCTATAATACATTTTGCATTTCGATTTTTTACGACATTTTCTTCAGTTTACCATACGGCGCAAAACCGAACTACAGCGACTACGGCAAAGGGACTGATAAGAGAAGCTTTCCAAGTACTTCAAAGCATCGTGGTGCTTTGACGACAAAGAAAGAAGCTGCTAAGAAGTTCTCTCATCGTGAGTAGCAAAGGGATTTCTTTTTCTTCTCAAATCGCATTGGTTACGTCATTGTTTTTCATTTTTACTTTTATCCCAGTCTTTGGCGTTGAAGCTGCAGACTTGACCTCAACTACGACAGGGCTTGACCTGGATTCTATGTTAGATAGAAGTGACTCGGATCTTAGTACCAATGACGCAAGAACCATTAGAAAACAATTGGAAGGTCTTGAGAGCATGTACAGTGAGGTAAATAAATTTTTCAATAGAATTTCTTGTTTAGCCACTTAACCGCGAATCACCTCTCTCGGACGTTAAGCTATCTATTGAATTGTTTAAATATTCCGAACAGGTATTGAAACTCCTTGGAGGAAGTGTTAAAAAGAGACGAAAGGCGCGAGGATTGGCAAGTTATGGATCAGTATCGTCCTTACCGACATCATCGGTATCGTCAAGGCCTGTCACGAGGCATCACGATAAGAGAAGGTCTCACATAATCGACGACAGGATGAAAAAAGCCAAAGACATCAAGGTGAATTTATTTTTTTTTTAGTTTTATTTTTTTTTTATTTATTCTCTGACGATTTTATTTTTTGTTTGTTTGCAGAGTATCAACAAAAGGTTCCAGAGATTGGAGTCTCACGTAGTTACTCTTGCCAGGTCGGTTGCCCATCTAAGTTCAGAGATGCGGACCCAGCATCTTATGATACAGGTATGATCTGCTTGAACGAACGCGAATAGGAATGGTCTTAATATAGTAAGGGATGATTCGAATAGGAAATGGAGAATATACGGGGTGAAATCGCTGCCCTGAGGACACAGACGAGTATGGCGATGGTGAGGTCACAGTCGCAACCCCTTATCAAAGATTCCGAGTTGCCTGCCCTCTCGAATCCCTCAAGGGTGAAAAAGCTGACCAAGTTCTTTGGTACAGAACCACCACTCATCAGGCTCTTCCTCCGGGAACTTGGGTATGAGGTAACTGTCTTTGCGGTCATTCCAGATAATCAAAGACGATTTTATATGCAGGGTTGTCTAATTCAAATGCAAAAATTAAAACCAATCAAAAGTGCATCTACAATCATGCAAAATGCAATTTTATCGACAAGAGGTATATCTCTCTATTGATTTTAGCCACCGCTATGCGTGTCTTTTTCTTATGCACGTAAATGCCCATAAGACCGTCTTTCTCGCACTCGCAAAAGGTATAGGAAATTTCAAGATACGAATAAATTTATCCTTTTTACAAAATGGCACTTAACTAAAATGATTGCATAAAACAGTCAAACTTAACTCGTATGTTTAAAGCTGAATGAGCCTGTACCACTGTACCTATGCACATAAGGCTGTCCACATGCGTATGTACCTTCAAGCAACTACACATAACTCTTCATAATGCCTCTGGGAAATATCTTTACAGAAGTACGCAAATGCCTTCGAGAAGGAGAAAGTCGGCATGGTCGAGCTGCCTTATCTGAGCGAGGAGAGGCTGCAGAAGATGGGTGTGCCTTTGGGACCGAGACTGAGAATCCTCCAGGAGGCAAGGATATCCGTATGCAAGGATCCCGTTTACGTTGTGTAAAAAAAAAAAGCAAATTTACTTTGACCTTTCGCGAGCCGTCATTCGTACGGATTTCTCGGTAGGGCATGAGAGAGACGAAAAAAAACATTATACAGTATTATATTTTATTTAAAAAAAAAAAAAAGAAGAGAAATCGTCAATGAACGAGTAGAACAAAAAAAAACGACGATTGTTTTTTACAGAAGCAAGAAAAAAAAAGGCGGTAAATTACCGTCTTTCTTTTACGTCGTTATATTTTCTCAAATCCGAATCAAAATATACAAAGTAGGACTATGGCGGCCTTTAAGACTTCATTAAGGTGCTACGTGTAATTGTAAGTAAGATAATTCTTTCCGATACAATTTAGACTATTTATAATGAAACTCTCTGAGTCGGCATGACTCAGGCAGCCGTAACTTGTATTCCTTGCGAGTGAAACTCATCGAGGGGTGCAAAAAAGTTGGTGCAAAATATTTTTGCCAAAGAGACGCAGTTCTTTTTTTTAATCATGCACGTATACGTGAATTCCTTTTTTCCTTGGTATATAACGCGTACGAGAAGCGTTTTTCTTTCGATGAAAATTTACAGGACAAATAGAATTTTGTAAGTAGAGAGGCAAAGAAAACCAAAAAAAAAAGGGGGGGAAAAAAAGAAGAAATCACAAAATACGCCAAAATGTATCTCGTACATTACTCTGGGACCTTCTGCAATGTTTATACCCAAGATACACTAATTACTCGGTGCTGCTCGTACTATTTCGCAGTTCGTAAAGGCGAATGCGATGAGATTTTGTGAAAGGCCGGTTATCGACGCTACAATTTTGTACAGTCATTAATTAATCTATTATTATTATTATTATTATTATTGTGTTGTTAATTATCATATTTAATAAACACACTTCGGGAAGGACCCGTTTCAATTCTTGCGTTTTATTTGCTCTCGCAAATGAAGCTTTGATGCCAGGAAATGGTAGGATTTATCTTTTTAATTTCTTTTTTTCTGGAAATTCCACGAAGCGAATATCTCATTAGCAGCGCGACACTTCGTTTCTTAAGGTTTCCGTCGCTCTGAGATCTTACTGAACGTATCGCATTGAATTGAATAATCGCTCTAACTCGTAATACTCAGCATACAGTGTAAGTGATCTGTTTTTATGACTCCTGACCTCGGCATGTCCATAAACGATATTCACAATAATTATTTTAAATGTCCGCATTGATTTTTCATTCTGAAGCATGCATTCGATTAACGTTAATTTAACATGTCGTAGCACA